>QLPD01008127.1:0-19118 GCA_003314085.1 Hymenopellis raphanipes
AAAATCAAATTTTTCTAACTATTTTCTCCGCTCAGAAAAACTGATACCCCCGATGTGTCTGCGCGTTTGGAATCCCGACACCGGAGAGCTTGAGCGCACCTTCGCGGAGCACACGGGTGCGATAACCTGCTTCCAGCATGACGACTCTAAAGTGTTGAGTGGCTCGGATAGAAGTCTCAAGTTGTGGAATATCAGAGACGGAAGAGTGATTCGGGAACTCTTGTCCGGCGTTACTGGTGTCTGGCAGGTTGCGTTTGAGGGTAGATGGTGTGTCGCTGCTAGTTCTAATCGCGACAACATTACCTTCATTGACTTTTGGGACTTTACTGGGGACGATGAGTGGATTGGTGGCTCAGAAGTCGAGGCTGAAGACACGGAAGATGAGGATGAATAGTCGTCAGCGCAGCATGTACTGTATAATCGAAATGCCAGGTTTTAAATGCTCGTAAGAGTAATATTTCTGACTCCACTGGACCTAAATTTCAAAATTGACGCGCCGCTCTGTCGCGTCAATGGCGACGCACACGTGCCGGCGCATACGCGATGGTAACGGTGACTCTGTCACGTCTGCCTTCTTGCTCTCGACCACCATCATGCAGAACCAACTGAATCGCACAGAGGTACAAGCCATTACCTCCGCGCAGAGCCTGGCATCTGTGCAGACGCTGCTAAAGGCCGGTCTCGGGTGTATCGCGTTCATGAGGTACGTTCCATCTGCGCCGACGCCTGGATCCTTTTTACCGATTGCGTTAGGGAGCTGCTGCCAAACGATAACTTTTCTGAAAGCAAGTACCGAACGAAAGGCTTTATATTTCTCTCAGCGAGTAACAGGTCATTTTGTAACGTCGGACGAGACATCGTTGTCGCAATCGTCGGAAAGCTTTTCGTCTTTAGACCTCAGGGAGAAACGAGGCTTCAACGTCAACAGCTTCAAGATTATGGTATGCGTTTCTATGCTCACTATGGGTCTTTCTAATGCCCTTGGCAGACTATGACTCGCGGTTACACCGACGAAGCAGACCGCCTCTTAAACTATTTGGTCTGTTACCCTCGCGATTCCGTCGCATTCCGCTAAAATCTTCCAGGAAAATGGAGTATTTGATGCTCTGCAGAAGAGTTATCTCAAGACGTTCATATTCGCCGTGTATCTGGTACGCTTCCAGTCTCTTCCTACACAAGAGTCTCCTTCTGACTTGATATAGGATAACAAAGATCCCAACAAGTACGACTGCGATTATCTTGTGCCAACAGCGTCTAACCTGTATCAGCATCATCGAAGCCTATACCTTCAATTTCAAGGTCAGCCCTCTCATCCAGCGCTGTCTCTCGAATCCGCCCTGAGGCGTCATACAGTATCACACACTACCTGGAACCACGACAACTATACCCGTCATGACTCTGGAGAGCAGCAGCCCACTACACCGGAAAATGAAGGATCCAGTAGCAGAAGCCGTGAGCAAAGGCAAGCTGCCGACGCTGCGGGATGTAAAACGAAGCGTAAAGGTGCGCATATATGCCCTTTTTTGTATCAAATTAGAACTTATGATAGCCTTAGACCTTACTCAAAACGTTGATTACTTCCATGACTCAAATGGACGTCTTGCCGAGTACGTTTATGCTCGTCGTCTTTAGCTTCTTCCTTCTGACTGTCACAACAGAACGAAGATATGCCTCATTCAAGATGTTTTATACGGATGATACGCCATCGGAATACGAGCCGCCGCACTTTCAAGCTGCTGATGCTGACAAAGACAAATGGTACTTTATGACCCATGATTTGGATGAAGTTCCCGATAAATGGGATATTGGCAAGGTCGACACAGGCCACCACGCGTACGTTTCTCCTTCATATAGGTTCCGGGAAAATGCTAACATGCATTCAAGTGTCAACGTTAGCGTAACGTCTATCGCAACGTACCTTCCTTCTTCAACAGAACATGACAGTGCACCGTTTACCGGCACGACCACGAAGCGCATGGCGCCCCTGGCTGCTCTCACCCCAGCTGAAGAGGCGTCCCTCCGTTTGGAACAAGTTGTCAAGCAAAAGGAGGACGCCGAAACGAGAAATGTAGTTTGGGAAGCAGATGCTGATGCAACATGCGATGTGGATGCCGACGGCGAGGACGAATCCGACTTTGTACGACAAAGCGATGGCTCGTATTTGTTGGTTGCATCGCATCCGCCCAAAGAGGTTCGGCCAATTCCAGTAGGCGTCCGGAATCAGGACGGCAACATCGAACCCATTCCTGCGGATATGATGATGCAAGTTGACGAAGCTGTCTATGGCGCCACAACGCAAGCTATACCGACTTGCTTGAATGAGATAGTATATTGTTTTTTTTTTTCGTTACAGTTCATGCTCAAACTTCCCGTAGATGTCCAAGAAAGCCAAAGATGGGCTCATGATCGCCGCAACACAGCCTGTAGAGACCACCCCCGCACCGACAAATCGCACTACCCATCGTGTCAACTCTCCTTTCCCGAACGACCTGATGAATTTCTCCCCGAGGCGCGACACGCGTGAACTTTCATCCGAATTGTCTGACTTGGGCACGCCTTGTCCGACCACTCATCATCGTCATCGAGAAGAGGATGATGACATCGACACCCAGATGCTTCAGAAACTCGTTCTAAACAATGACGCCATCGAGGATACTATTATGTTGGGTATGTCTCCTTAGTTTCTCGGTCGTTGTATACAACTAACACGGTGACGCAGATATGGAGACTCAAGTCAACTTGTCGCTACCCCCGGAGAGCATTCAGTCGTTCGGGGTAACATCTGAGCCGGAAGTCATCGAAGCTACACCCAAACCTCTGAAGAAGAAGAAAGTGGACAACGATGTCGTGAAATGCGAATGTGGCTCGATAGTACGTTCAACCTCTGACTGTTATTATCGAGCGTTGATGTTCTCCGCGCCGCAAGATAGAAGATGCTTCTTCTTTCTGTGAGGGAGGCTGCGAGCGATGGTATCATGTGTGGTGCGTTCCCGTTGTTTCGACTCCCGATGACCGCCGAGGAACGATCTTCAATTTGGATTTCTAGGTGTATGGGGTCCGTATCACTTATTCGAAGCGGATACGGTCCAAGGTCTAACCAATGCATGGCAGATACCATTCCGCACAGGACACCAGGCTTCCTGATACGTTTATTTGCTTCGATTGTCGGCTACGTGGAGACCCGTCCTGGGAGCTGCTCAAGGTTGGTCTCTACCCGACAATGCTGTCGAAGTTCAGAGACCTCGCGTCGTTCAGGTACCTCTTTGTCGTCCGTATATGGAGGCCTAGCTCATTTAGATTGTAGACGTGCTATCAAGATCGCCGAGAAATATAACCCTGAAACGGCGGCCCAGTTTACGAAGGAAATGGGTACCTATTTCTCTTTGGCTAATATCCCCTCTCTGAGACTCTGCAGGTTGTGAGAGCAATCTAGGAAAGCAACTCTTCAAACGTCTGGAGCTAGAAAGTAAGGTTGTGATGTTGTGTGTGCTCATCTGATTAACTATGTTACAGACTTTATCGTTGAGCAAGAGCTCGTCGTCGACGACATCGGCTTCGCAGAAACTCGTGCCAGAGGCAAAGGTAAAGTCAAAGGCAAAGGCAAGCAAACGAAGGCGCGCAGGAATGTGCAAAAGTCTCGCTATGTCTTCAACTACCAGATGAAACAGTCGAAGGAGTACGCGGACTATTTCAATCCCAGTCAGGATGCGGAGAGCTGTTTGTTAGGACTCAACCAGCATGTTAGTTTTCGTCGTTCCTTGTATTGAAACTGGAGGCTAATGTGTCGTGTACAGAATCCCGTGTCGAGACCTCCAAAGCCCGCGATGCCTCCTCCTGATTCTGCTCGAGCGCCTCAAGATACTCAAACTCAGGACGACTATGAAACTCAAGCTCCCGTTGATCTCAAGCGCTCTCGTGCCGACGATGGATCTAGAGCGAAGAAGAAGATCAAGGTTTCTATCGCGCCTGCTGTGGACCTGGCTGAATAGCCTCTCTTCCTGTCTTGTTGCTGCTCTGTTCTTACCTAGGATGTCATTGCTCGCTTTCTCAGATAATCCCAGATATTGATCCTGTTGTACTTTCATGCCTAATGCAGTCGATTTGCTTTCTCCAGAGTGCATCATGGTCTTTACTTACAACCACGCATTATCAGTTTAACACATTGGACAGCGTGTCGCTCAGTTGCGTTCGTTCGTTTGAGGATGCATGCGCTGGCGCTGAAGATTCCTCTCGGCTTGTCAGCGCGGACTTCGAAAGACTGCTTGGGCAGAAGGGGACAATACACTTTGACTATTTCGTTGATGTCTCTGGTTGCAAGGGTACCATATCCACGGAGCCGATCCCTCCGTCAGCGGAAAACCTGGGTTAAGACATTTCCTCATCACCACCACGAAACAGAAAGACTCTCTACCTGCAATCTGATGCTTCTGTCCTCCAACCGGATCAGCCAACCCGACTCACGCAGCAATAGCCTGAAAAAGGAATGAGAAATGCTTTTCGAATCGACTCACGACAGCGCCTTCGAGGACAGTGTTAGATCATGGTTTGACCATTACACTGCGGCGAGCAAAGACCCCGATCTTGCAGCACGCGTTCGCCATGTCATAGAGCGTTTGAAGACTAGAAGGCCGAGCCTTCTCAACTCAGAGGGTTGGAATGGTTTGTTGAACTCGACTAGAGATGAGGACGCAACGTTCGCCCAAATCGAGGTCATAGCAAACGCCATCTCGGATATCTTGTCGAAGGAGTTTGGCATGATTCCCCAAACGACTCTGATATGGGCCTCCCGAAAGAAGACGGTAGAGGGTGGCTCCATGAAATCGGTCGGACAGTTTCCTCTCAATACTTCTTACACCGCAGCCAGCCCCAAGCATGACCACAGGCGCATCTTTTATGGAGACCCCCGCGACATGGACGTTAACACTTCCGACGCCGCTGGAATATTCCTGGCGCCGGAACCCAGTGACACGACGGACCAAATTGTCCAAGTAAGTCACATTGATCCAATCCCGCCGTCCTAGTATGCCAATGATAAATAAAACTAGAACCAAAAGCAAATTCTGGGTGGCGGAGACCACATCTTATTCAACGACCCCTGTCGTCGCTTCGTCTTTGGATTGACCATCGAGCAACATGATATCATGCGATTCTGGTACTTCTCCCGTTCCCATGTCGCAGTGAGTGAAGGATTTGATTATCATAAAGTACGTGAATTCTCCTAGTTACTGTATTGCAGGATACATTCTCAACCTTTTTTGGTCTAGCATCCAGAATACCTCGTCGAATTCCTCATCTTCCTCGTATTTGCGCCGCCACAACAACTAGGCTACGATCCTTCTGTGAGACGTGCGTCTATCCCAGAACCCGAAGGAGCTGGCGAAAAGCTGGTCTACGAGTACTGGGTCGGCGGGGCGTGGTACCGAACCACAGATGTCATCCAACACGATCGCGATCTCGATATTGTCACACGAGCGATGCGCATTTGGAAAGTCCGCAAAATCGTTCAGGATGATGTCGACGCTTCCAAACGAAAGTTGGGCGATGAGATGTATGTGCTCAAAGATTTCTGGCCCTATGGGGGCGTACAAGGCGCTGGCGAGCGTGCCATACAGAAGATGATGTACGACAGGCTTCGTGTTCTTGATGCAAACGATGGTGGTACCAGGAAGTCGGAGGCGCGGCAATACTTTATGACCATACTGCATGATGGGCCGGTTGAGATTGATGGCCAGCCGGATACTGCAATTAGTCCTGCTAGTAAACATCCATTCCCCTGGGCCGAAGGTGGCACTTCGCCGAAAGCTACACCTGCCCGTGAACAGCGTTCGATACCTCAACGCGGGCAAGCACCCACTATGCGATACCAGGCCCGCACCCATTGGCGGACTCTGTACGAGGAGGTCTGTAGAGATCTCTACACCGTAACGTCTCCCAGCGTCTATTTCAAGGCCTTGAGTACTGTTGTACAAGGTTCATATTTTCTCTCTTCATGTTTCCGTCAATGTAACCCACCGGACTAGGGCTCAAATTCTTGCGTATGGCCGAAATGGTTCATCGCGAACTTAGTCCTGGCAACGTCCTCTTGTTCGGATCGACAGCAAAAATCTCGGATTTGGAATTTTGTAGTGAATACATCGCCGGTACTTCTCACGACCCGATATCTGTATGTCTCTGTCCTCATTACTTGTTTGTTGATGCTGACTTCGCGTCTAGGGGACACCCGGATTCATGGCTGTCGAAGTTCTTGCAAACAAACACATCTTCAACGACGTCCCCGCATTTTTTGCGCATAACTTTCTGCATGACCTTGAGTCGGTTATCTGGATGGCCTTGTACTTCTTTTACCACCAAGTTCCCAAAAGCCTTGCTTCCAAAAAAGGCACACCGTTTTTTGATGCCCTCTGCATAGAGTCGTCAAAACTCTTCTCCTACAACCTTGTGGAGGTTGGTCCGCGGACCTTGTTTCTTACCATGTCGCACCTTCGTTGGATGGTTTCCTCCCTTGTGGCAGTTTATAGGGAGGTGCCGGAGATGCAGCCATTTGTCAATGCAGCTTTAGAGTTGCGGCAAAAGTTGGTGAGAGAGTATGAAGTCCTCGAAGCCTCTGCTCCCGTCATCACCAACAACATCGAGCATTGGAGTGTGGACTGCTTCCGGGTTCCATTCTACGATGAACTTGCATCCGATCTCCTTCACTGTAGCGAACTGGTACCGGATGATGCGAGCCTATTCTCACCGTTGGCGGGGATGCTTGAAAAGGAGGATGGATGCAAGTCTGACCAGGATGATGTTCGGGAGAAGACCCCACAAATTGACCGACAATCCGTTCCCGGTGTCCGTGTCAGTGGGAAGGGGACGCGGCGAGCAGCCGAATCACCGAGTGGACAAGGGACGAAGAGGAAGATGGGTAGCAGCTCTGTGGCGTCGGGCTCTGTCCAGGAACCTCGCCTTCAGTAGTCAGACACAGGCCAGTCGTCGAGTAAGGGGAAGCAGCATGCAGACGACTCACCTGGTGTACAAGCGACATCGATGAGGTAGACGAAGAAGAAGCGTGGTAGCTCAGACCCGTCGGAGTCTAGGCAATCGACTAGGTTGCAGGAGCTGGACAAGAAACGAAGAAAGCCCTGATGAGTTCAATTCCTCCCCCTGTAGTACCAAGTGATCTTTTCTCCGACTTTGCTTTGTTTTTGACAATGGACATGCCTTGAAAACTTTCGCTCCGGCACACATCCATGAAATAATATTAGTACAAGCTAACTACTACACGTGTTACAAACTCGTCTTACGCGCCTCAGAAAGCTAAATGCTAGGTATACATAAGTTACTTTGTCTTTAATCGTCGAGTCACGGCCGCCGACTCAAATTGTTCTCCGAGTCAGTCAACCGAACAGCTTCATTCTTGTAGAAGATCCACACAGGGAACGGAACGGAGAAGACAGCTACAGGGAATCCAAGTTAGATGTGGCATGGATCGAATCGACGAACTCGGGAAAGTCGTGAACATGAGGTATAGTACTAGATTCCTACGAGGCATTATTAAGATGTCTACATATGTGGTATTCTTATGGACATTATTATACTGGGTAGCAGAAAGTAGTCAGATTGAGTAAATGTTACCATAGAGTTGCTTGAACACCATGCTGTCGTAGAGTTGCCATACAGTCTAACACATCACCTCGAAGGCCACCTCCTTTCCGAACTCCGAGAACGACGGAAGATAGAGTTTCCTTCCCTGCACCTCCTAGTCCACCACGCGAAGCGAGCATGGGGATAAGAGCATCTGCTGGTTGACGCCCCTCCGCCCACACCATCTCCAGCGACGTAAGTTTTGGCAGAAGATGGCCCTCCGTTATCTCCTGGAAAAGTCGTTCATTGAATAGCGAAGGTCCCACCTCGGCTTCGATGACGCGCAACGCTCGCAGGACCTTCATGCTGTGAAGCACGACAACTAGACTGTCTGCCAGCGTGGGTTCCAAGGTGCGTCCTGTATACCTGTCAACATATCGACCCCGCATAATGACAGCGAACGTCTGAAGTGCGCAACGAGCCAAGAAATTGGGAAGTATGGAGAAGGGATTGATCCACTGTGAAGGCTTGAAATGTCTATCTATCGCGTATGGGTCGGGAGGCATCATTGTGAGGCTCTGAAGGGTGGGGATGGCGACGGATTGGAAGAACCCTGCGAGCGAATTCGTCCAGACGACAGAATCAAGCACAAGGGTAGATAAGCGTAGACTGACCAGTACATTAGCGGGGGGTGGCAGGTCAAGGTCATAACGGTGTGGCCTGAGAACGAACGTCCGATTATTGCCATTCTCGAACTCGTTGGTTAGACGTCTCAGACTGTAGACGTCACCCTGAGCACGAACCTCGCGAAGTTGACGCCAGGGGAGTGCACCAAGGTAAGAATTGAAGTCCACAGTTCCGCCCTCGCGATCCAGTACTGTGAAACTGGTCAGGGAAGATGCTTGATTGAACAAGTCGGGGTCGAGATGGTTCACGGGCCCGTCATTCACTAAAGTGAGAGACTTCAAGGCAGGGAACTCCAGGGTTGCTGAATGAGAGTTCAAGAGGTTAACATCCTCGAGATTCATGTGGAGTTCGGCAACCTTCCACCGATCACAGCTTTGATAAATGGGTGAAACGAGCTCGATGTGATAGTCCCAAGTCTCCGCATATGGAAAGTGTTCGTGGCAATCATAAGTTGTGGGCCGGTCCTTGTAAGAAATTTCGACCTTCAAGGAGAAGGGAATATCTCTGCATCGCTTGAGATAGTGCTGGTACACATCGAGGCCGCCCGAATGAGGCGCGATGTATATGTGTGCCCATAGCGAAGACGTGGATAGCGCGATGTCACGCCATTTCGAGCAAACGAGGCTGATGGAGAGGGGAGTTTTATATTCGCTGCACTGAAACGACGTGCATGCCGATGCAAAGATGATTGCCAGTAATTCGGTCGGAAGTCGGCGGATGGGTGAAGAACGCATGTACTGGGTGCTCCGTTGAATGTGCCTGTCGAGATGCGCGTGGCGTGATTTCAGCGCGTTGAGCAGCGACTCGATGCGCTTGATTTCCTGTGCTAGAGCTGCCAGTTCGGTAGACAGGCTCCCCAAGCTGCTCTTAATGCAAGAGGCTTCGGATTGGGTTGGGTTCCGATACGCCCTGGCAAGGTCTTCTTCGAAACACAGTTTGTATGAGGTCAGCGCGATTGACGCATGACATTGTGGGCACAGTTCGACAGAGGGCATCACCTTCAGAACATGTCAGAAAGGCTAAGTTTAGAAAGATAAAGGAAGGCGGACAATAATTATATAGTATGAAGGTAGTAAGTCGGGCTTCTCACTCTAACTGGAGGTTGAAGTGTTAGATAACGGTGGTTGTAAAGGCCATGAACGCACTCACTAAAGTCGGCGAGTACAAGAAGACTCTTATGTTCCAACGAGGGGCCTCACGAAAATAGGAGGGCAGTGGGCACACGGTGGTCGGGAGTAAAGCTGATATCGGTAACGTGATCTTGATCGCTACTCAAGCTTGTTGGATGTGGAATTCTACGGGGAATGCTGCCGCTGAGAAATCCTGAAGACTGCGCAGCTAGGCATCCCGTTTGATTCTTAACAATATTTCGAAAACTAGCAGAATGAATGAAGGAAAGATTTGAGAGGGGTTTCTCTAATCCAGGCGCAAACACTACCAGTTGTCGAGAGAACAGCGAATGGCTCATGGTGCTAAACTAGCCATGAACCGCATACTCTGCGCAACCATATCACCAAACGACAACGTCTCGTCCAGCGGGCCCTCCTCCACCTCATACCCCGGCCGCGCGAGCTTCCGAACCGTACATCCATCTTCCGCGAGAGCAACAACACGCGCGAGGGTGAGCATAATTTCCGGAGAGAATGTTGCCGGGTTCAGTGCAAGCTCCTACAAAGGTTGTTTGGTGGTCGAGTACAGTACAGCCTGAGCTCACATACCTTCCACGCCAGCACGCCCCCCACCTGGACATCAGTAGATGCAGCCGGCGACTTGAGCTCAAAACATGCTTCGGCATCTTTCCATAAAAGCTCCTCCGGCGAAGGTGCAGGTTCGCCGTAATCCAAAGACACGTCTCCGTTCGCCATGTCAGCATCGATGCTTGGTTCCTCAACATCTACCGTCGCCTCATCTTTCGCTTTCTTCTTGTTCTTCCCCGTCTTGCTCCACATACCCGCCTCGACATCTACACTCGTCACAAACATGTTCCTCGGCAGATCCTCTCTCTCCGATGGAGGAATGAGCCTCGGTTGACTAAACGGGAAGGATTGCGTGGGCGCGGATTTTGGCGGAGGTGTAGATATTGAGGACGATGGTTCGTCTAAATTGAACACGATCTTGGCAGTCGCGGGTTTTTCCAAGGCCTGCTTGTACCCTTTCTTCTTGTTCTTGTTCCCGAGAGAGAACATCGATAAATTGAGGGCGCTGTCACCATTAGATTCACCTAACGGTTGGAGATTTGTCGTGGAGAGGTTTTTCGGTGGGGGCGGAGGGGTCTCGTAGGGCACGCCTGAGGCTAGTGCTTGCTCGTGCTGCTTTTTAACCCGACGGCGTAGGTTTCGGCTACGGGTTTGGTGGGATCCTTGACCCGGTGGGACGTGGTGTTGATTGGGCGTTACTTTACTAAAGTTACTGCGTTATAAAGTCGGTCTTCAAGAAGATGAGAAAATACTCACGACTGTAACGGTTGCGGCAGTTTTCTGCCAATGGGATTTTTGACCGGGGGACCATCTGAGCTGCTGTCAGATTCAGAGTCTGACGAGTCGGAGGAAGATGTATCGGAAGATGAATCCGAGGATGAAGACGAATCAGACGAGGAAGATGAATGCGTATATTTGGCCTTTTTGGCGGACTTTTCAGCTGTTGATAACGTCAATACACTGGCTAATGGAATGAGAACAAACAAGATACCTGTGGGTGGTGCTTTTCTCTTCAAACCTAGCAGATTTGCCTTCTGTTTTACGACGATTAAGTCGCCTTCTCGGACGATACTGCGGGTCTCTAGGGTGTCCAGAAGCTCAAAGCCATCCAATTCTAATGTTAAACTTTCCCACTTGGTTTTTGCGCTCAGAAAAGCCGGAATAGTGTGACAGAGCGACCTTTTCAAGTCGGTTATTGCTTCGTTTTCCGTACATGAAAACCAGGCCTTTGTCACTGGCAGAGGAGACTCCGCTTGTATTCGGAAGCGCATGGAGGTTGTGGTGGTAAGAGATCAAGACGCGTTGTTTGTGCATGTGTATCCGCGCGCCTACAAACGGTCGATCTCGACCATCAACATGATATAGTATTAGTTCTACGCTTGTCAGTGGCCTTGCAAAAAAAAAATGTTCATGTAAGGCCTGAAAAGACGATCGATACGACGACCGAGTTTCGTCACACTCAATTATATACCTTGGCTCTTCACTGATTGAAGTGTCTGATTCTTCCATCTTACACGTCGAATCGTCGTTCAGAGCTCAGCCCTCAGCCCTCAAGTTCCGATAGAAGTGAAGCGCACTTGATAAACACCTCGAACCCAAAAAAGAATGATTATAAGAAAAGAATGACAACTGCTTCGGGACTCATTACAAGAATATGAAGGCAAGAACGGCAGCAGTAGCACCAATAGCTAGTCTGGAAGAGACTACGAGCATTCCAGCTGCGTTAGTGGTGCTCTGAGAGCCTGAGGCAGTAGAACTCGACGTTCCGGTTTTGGCTACACCTCCAGAAGTCTGCGTGACGGAAGCTGATGAATCTCCGGTCACTACAGCTGTTGTCCCAATTGCCACCTCGAATCCAAGAGCAGTCTCCGTTGCCGTGTATGTAGTACCATCTTGGACGCCCGAACAGATAGCGAGGCCATCTTTCAGCGCACAGTCATACCCCAGGGTTAGAGGCGCTGAAGAATCTGGGAATACGTAGGTAAAGTAGGCGGAGTCCGGCCCCTCTATGAGAGTTGCTGTACGTCAAGAATCAGACATCAGTGAGAATGTAGTCAAGGAAAGAGCGGCTATACGTACCTGTTCCCTCGAAACCCGATTCGTCTTCCAAAGAGTCGGTATAAACGCCCTTCTGAACAGCGTACGTGGTTTTGTCGCCTTCTACGCCGAGAACGTCGACACTGAGCGATTGTGGATCAAAGCCCGGGAAATAGAGGGATGTCACAGCAGCAGAGACACCTGTTGTTATGAGCTTCAGTTGATACACAGTTTTTCGTGTACATACCCTGAACTGCAAATACGGCACCGATGGAAAGAGCGACGAGAGCCATCCTTGATTGATGGGGAGAGGAAAAAGTTAGATACCGTTTTAGCGAAGAAGGATGGCTTTATATGTGTGCGACAGGCACATCTCCCCTGTGTAAGATTTGCCGAGTTCGCGTGTGCGATCGTTATCAACTATTATCAGAGGATCCAGCCGGCTTCGAGACACCCAAGAAACAGCGGCGAACGACAAAGTAACAGGGAGTCGGTAGTAAGGGAAGAGCAAAGCTAAGTAGTAGGGGGGACATGAAGAGCCTGGCATAGGGAGCTTGATAAAAGTTCAGCTGAATGTTGTTTATGGAGATAACCCATCCGAGTCGGGCATCAGCGCTCAACGAGAAAGGGATGGCGGCCTCGTAGTCATAGCGTCAAGCAAAGAATAGCTCATTGCTCAAGGGTATGGGAACATGACAGTTTGGGTTCAAGGTAACGGCCCGGTCCTGCCGGAAGGTCTTCCTCAAGAACCATCATCATCTTGGACAGTTAAAGGCTGCCTTTAACGTTTCCATCCAGCGAACGGTGCGTTGGTGGTGCTGTCAATACACATTCATTATTGACAAGGATTGTATAGCTTCGACAAGCCGTAGGCACCAGCTGGAAACTTCATTAGGCCCCAGTAAACAATCCACTGTGAGCCTTTATTTGACTTGGTTACCCTTGTCTTCACCAGAAATTCAACCAGGTTGTCCATGAACATCACGAACACAACCGATGTTGAGTTGTGCCCAAGATGTCGCGCGTCAATTGCGATGACTTCATATATGTTGCCCTTTGAAGAGGACTTCGCTAGAGCGTATTACAATCCTCCAAGAACGGACTTCCCGTTCATAGAGAGGAGCTTGGTCAACTCGTCCCGCGAGTTGAGGACGCTGGTCCGGGAAATTCAGCGTGTCGAGTCATTACTTAGTGCGCTAAAGACGCACCACGCCCATCTCGAGAGGCATATTCATCGCACCACCACTTTCATCCAGTCCTCTCCCATCCGTCAGCTTCCTACGGAAGTCCTTGGTATCATCTTTGCTGCGGCGTGTACTTCCTTTCGACAGGACGAATACAAAACCCCGCTGTCCATCAGCCTTGTCTGCTCTAAATGGCGCGATATTTCCATTTCTACGCCTTCTTTGTGGACAAACATCTACGTCGCCCCGTACTCCAGCGCATGTAGCCTGCCCGTCTACCAACATTTTCTTCGGCGCTGTGAGGGGATCCCAGTTTCCGTCAAGGTGGAAGTTCCCGCTAGAGACTGGCACGATCATAATGACGATTGCGATGCTGGTTGTGCTGTTCCCTTTGAACAAACCTATGAGTATCATGTCGAGGTTATGGACGATATATATGAGAGCTTCGGTCAGTGGAAGCATGCCGAGTTCCGTATGAAACGAGCAGATGTCCAACTTTTGGAAGATCTTTTCCCCCAGATAGATGCTCCTCTTCTTGAATCCCTGACATTGGCGATAACGGATGCTCCTGACACGACCCGCCTACCTATCATTTTCAGTGATGCTCCGTTGTTGTCCACCGTCAACCTTCTCGATTGTTGCGATAGTCGATCTTCGTTATGGACAGATACTCGATTACGGCTACCTTGGGGACAATTACGACGTGTTCAAACCAATCAAGAGAACGCGGCGAATTTGAGGCATCTCAGTAATGATTTCCAGGATGGAGAAAGCAGGATACTCGTTCTGAACGGACTGTACGAGCGCTCGACGACTGCATTTTACCTTTCCCCCGAAATATCGTTCGCACTTCATATAACCACCCTTATCCTTAATTCACAGTTCTGGAACCGCGGCCTGACTGCATTTCTTCGCAATGTTTGCATTCCCACTCTCGAAGAGCTTACACTAATCGCTCGGGACCGCGAATGGATGTCCGACTCCTGGCACAACCCGCTCCTCATGTTACCACGACTTCTCCATTCTTCGCGATGCAAACTGAGCACGTTTCGTCTTATCATGAACGGCCGGCATGGTGACACCTATCGTGGTAGGACTGTGCAACCGACGCTGGCAGATACCCTGGTTGATGCGCTCCGTGACATGGGCCATCTCAAATACCTACAGGTCATCGAGGCTCTTTCGGGACCGCCTCTGCTCAACAAAAGGCTTTTCGAGCAGCTGTCTGCTGATACCTTCCTGCCCGAGTTGACGTCTCTCGAATTGGTGTGGGCGGAGGATCGACAGCCCGACAGGGAACTGCTCCCCGCGCTCTTGTCGCGCGCAGATGGTGGTCTCTCGTCTGTCGTTCTCGGCATCCGAAATGGGGGTAACCTTGGGCCGGAAGTTTTGGAATGTATGCGGGATTTGCGACAGAAAAATGTCCAGGCTACGTGCTGGTAGTGTCAATTATGAGTGTTAAGGGGCAGAGCAATGTACAGTAACTTGGTAGCACCTACTTGGATTGTTGACGAGTTTGATTCGTGGCAGCGTCCAAATACGTAGGGGGGGACTTCGTAAAGAGAAGTATCTGTTTCGGTATAGTGCACACCTTTCTTGGCCGCGTACAACGCACCTCGCGCCACCGTATTGTACGCTAGTTGTATGCCAGCGCGTCGTGATGACCCCAACCTCTCCATGAAACATTTTAAATTTGTTGACCCTAATAAATTAACCGGGTCTATGTACTAGACGATGATCACGTTACCGCTTACGACTCTAAATTCGACCACTGCAGTAGGGTGGACGGCACGATCAGGGCACGATAGAGATAGATTAGAGATAGAGTTACTAAGAGTAGGCCTGGATTAGGCTGTAGATGATCGCCGGAGAAGAGGCAGACCCGGGTGGAACACGACGAATCCATCCTTTTCCCACTTTCCACGACAGTCGCCGCTCAGCCCATCCACCACCATCATCTTTGGCATATACGCCAGCAAAATTACTTGTGACTGCCGTTTCGAGAAGCGGGGATTCGACTGACAGGTGCGTCGGTGGCGCTGTCCATACGGATCCATTGTTGACACGGATTTCCTCCCTTGCAGCTTCATTATTTAAGCTGCGCGTGCCAGGAAGAGACTTGATTAGTTGCGGTACAGGATGACACTGTAAGTTTTTATGTATTTAAGATTGTTTCCTCTCCCTTCAACAGAAGTTCAATCAGGTTGTCCATGAAAACCACGACGACTAACAACGTCGAGTTGTGCCCAAGATGTCGCGCCTCAATTGCGCTGACTTCACATATGTTGCCCTTTGAAGAGGACTTCGCTAGAGCGTATCACAATCCTCCGAAAATGGACTCCTTCTCCATAGAGAGTAGCTTGTCCAACCCGTCCGCCGAGTTGGCGACGCTGGCCCGGGAAATTCAGCGTGTCGAGTCCTTGCTTAGCGCGTTAAAGACGCACCACGCCCATCTCGAGAGGCATATCCATCGGTCCACCACTTTCATTCAGTCCTCCCCAATCCGCCAGCTTCCTACCGAAGTACTTGGTATCATCTTCGCCTCGGCTTGTAATTCTTTTCAACAGGATGGATACAAAACCCCCCTCTCCATCAGTCTCGTGTGCTCTAAGTGGCGCGATATTTCCATTTCTACACCTGCTTTGTGGACGAACATCTACGTCGCCCCGTACTCCAGCGCCTGTAGCATGCTCGTCTACGAACATTTTCTTCAGCGATGTGGGGGGATGCCAATTTCCGTCAAGGTGGAAGTTCCCGCCAGAGACTGGCACGCTCATGATGACGATGATCATTGCGCCTTTGAACAAACCTACGAGTATCACGTCGAGGTTATGGGCGACATTTATACGAGCTTCGCTCAGTGGAAGGTTGCCGAGTTCCACATGAAGCGAGCAGACGTCCAACTTTTGGAAGATCTGGCCTTTCGATGGTCCGATGAGATGGAGCTCTTGGACACTCCTCTTCTCGAATCCCTGACCTTGGCGATAACGGATAGTCCTAACACGACCACCCTCCCTCGCATTTTCAGTGAAGCACCATTGCTGTCCGCCGTCAACCTTCTGGATTGTTCCGATAGTAAAACCTTGTTATGGACACGTACCCAATTGCCTTGGGGACAATTACGACGAGTTCAAACCGATCAGGCTAATGCGGCGCATCTGAGGCTTCTCCATGACGACTTCCAAGATGGGGATGGAGAGAGCAGGGCACTTGTTCTTAACGGACCGTTCGATTCCTCGAGGTTCTATTTGCACTTCCATCCCGACGTCTCGTTCGCACTCTGTGTCACTACCCTCGTCCTTAATTCGCACCTCTGGACCGATGGCATGTGTGCATTTTTTGACAATGTTTCCTTTCCCATCCTCGAAGACCTCACAATAATCTCTCCCGACCCCATGACCTACCGGCATCGTCTACTGTTCGCGGGATGGAGCAACGCGCTAGACTCACTTTGTGACCTTCTACTTTCTTCGCGATGCAAACTGCGCATATTTAGTCTTGTCATGCACGGCCGGTATGATGACACCCATCCTGGTAGAATGGTGAAACCGACAATGGCGGACAGCCTGGTCAATGTGCTCCGGATAACGCGTCATCTAACACGCCTACAAGTCATTGAAGCTGAGTCGGGGCCGCCACTTCTCACCGAGAGACTCTGCTACTTCCTATCTGATAATGTGCTCCTCCCCGAGTTGACGTCCCTTGAATTGGTATGGGGGGAGGATTGCCAACCTCACAGAGAACTGCTCTCCGCGCTCTCGTCGCGCTCGGATGGTACTCTTTCGTCTGTTGTCCTCGGCATACGTAATGGAGGTAACCTTGGACCAGACGTTCTGGAGTGTATGCAGGGTTTGCGACAGAAGAAGGTCCAAGCTACCTGCTGGTAGTGTCCATTTCGAATATCAAGAGGTGGAGAAACTTAAGGTGGCACTTGTTTAGGTAGTTGGGTCGTTGAAACCTTGAAGAATTTGATTCGTGGCTGCGTCTGATTCTAATTTGTTAAATGTGAATTAAGTCCTCAATCTACTCGAAGGTCATGACACTCTGGCTGACATGCGCATAGGCAAGCAATTTGTTCTCTACGACCGAAGAATGTGGGAGGTGTTGTTCAAGATGATGGCTTACTGAGCGCTCTCAATCCACCAAGAACAGTCTCCGTTTTGATATGTGGTGCCATCCTACACCCCCGAAGTCGAACAGATAGCCATGCTGTCTTCGAGCACAGAGTCATAGCCGACGCTTAGCGGCGCGTAACTGACAGCGACAGTCGTTTGCATATACTGCTCAGTCATCGGCAGCCCCGGGCCCTGGGCCACGGCTTGGCGAGAAAATGCCGCAGATCGAGGCTTCCTTGCAGTGCAAGGAATGTACACAGACATTCATATCAGACAACGCGAACTCCGACCGATAGTCTTATGTCCATAGGTAGTTCTGGTGCTGTAGCATCCCTCTTTTTCCCCTTTGATCCTCAATCGTTCAGCGTCGATGTCGTTGACGTAGAATGTACACTGATCCGAATCCGGTTATGAAGGAACAGGTACGTGTATCGATTGTTCTCTTCTTGTCAGCCTTTCATTAATAACGACTGCTTCTCGATGCACAGCGACTCGCGTAGAGGGGCCGGATTTTGTCTACAGCACAAGCACCTTACCATTGCTGTACAGAATTTACGTATTCCGACCGGATGTATCAGGAGCCACGCTTCACGGGTAGCCCATATAAGCCTCTCTGACGATGGTTGTTGCTCATTCTGTTCCCTTCTTGACCAGCAACAATGTGGGGACGTCTAGCCACGGAGCTGATACACCACATTGTCGACCTTCTTGTTGCAGACTCCGGCGCACGGTCTCTTTACCAGCTCAGTCTAGTCAACAAAACGTTTTTGGCATACGCCCGTCGCTGTTTATTCCAGGACCTATCCATAAACATCTGCCGCAATCCATACATTCCCACTCACACTTGCCATACCCCACGCTGCATCAAGCACTTGGCGCTGCTATTGAAGACGCATGTGCCCGCTTCAATACCCCGCAGGATACGTACCCTGACGATCAACGGAAGAGATGTCAGGCTTGTTCAATATCTCTCGTTCTGGCGCATAGTTTCGAATCCAGGAGCGATGGATGATGAAAGCGTCACGGTCCCAGTTCTGGGGTACTTCAAAGAGGTCGAGGAATTGCGGCTCGTAGAGGTCAATTTGTACCCACTGTCCTACAGGGCATCTTTGCGACGCCCGTTAACGTTTCTGTCGTCGGTACGCATGTATTGGACGACGCGAGATTCTACGCAGGTCCTGCCTTGCTTCACTCGTTCATCTCCGAAATCCCCAATCTCGAATGTTTGTTCATGAAAGGCGTTGATTGGCCTTCAGAGAAGGGGCTCCCAAACAATGCTTCGAAAGGGCTCATTCTACTCATGAACGGTTCAGTATACTATCCCCGTACATGTGATCTCCTTCTACGCGTTTCGGGCTGGAGCCGAAGGGTCAGAGAGACTCTTTTCCCCCAACAATGGAAGCCTGTCACCTCGTCCCCAAGTCATCTTACCCTCTACCTTAACGAGGCAAGAGCAGCACTCTCTTGGCTTGTGATGCCAGTGCTGTCGGAAATGCTGAGCAAGCTTTCGTCCCTCGAGATATACTCTTGGTGCACTGTGAGGGAGCAAGACTTGGGTGATGACAATTTGGAGTTCTTGCTGAAACAACTTCTGGCGAGCGCGCCCAAGATAGTTCACTTTACCTTCCGCTGGCGAGCGACGCGTTGGTTTCCAGCTGGCACTCTCTTCCAGCCCGATTTCAGTTCGTGTACTTCCCTTCGCACTCTGCATCTTCAAATTGTATGCGAAGATCAGACATGGCTCTCATGTAGGGCATGGCTTCATTCCACGACGCACTCGATACGTGATCTGCCTCTCGAGCATGTCCAGGTCACGATGGATCTGAACGTTG
>QLPD01008128.1:0-28516 GCA_003314085.1 Hymenopellis raphanipes
TTCCCCTCCCAACCCACCCTTTTGCAGTAGCCTATTTACGAGTTTCTCAATCACACACGCGGCCGTCGGAGGCCCTCGCCTTCGGCGGTTGGCACTTGGCTACCTTCTTGTTCCTCTGGCTCATCAGATTGGCTGAGATTAATCTATTGATTACTCAAGGCCAATATGAGGTATGCCCTCTAACCTTTTTCTGCCTTCGGCACCTCACATAGCGCCACTTCGTTCTTAGCACCACCGGTCTTAGAACGTTGTGTTCCTAGTTCGTTGCCCACCGGGTATCATAGCGAACTAGGTGAGCTTCTCTGCCTTCGGCATTTTATTCCTCGCTTACCCTCGGTAGCGAGAGCCCTCGGCATTTTGTTGGCGTGTTCACCCTCGGTGACGCGTTTCTCGGTCTTGGTACGCGTCACTGCGCACGCGCGGTGGCGCTTCTCTCCGTCTCGAACGCGATCGTTGTTCCTTTCCTGGTGGGGGCGCTTTGGAAGACCGGGCGTATTTCTCACACGCCCAGTTCTTACTACCCCCCGCCAGGTGTGTTCTTATTTCTTGTTTGTGTTTCACGCAGTTCTTACTATCATAAACCAGTGTATTGTGTCGTCGCCCGCCCTTATTGTACTTAGTATACATGTACCGCTTACCCTACGAGTTTCTCAATCACACACGCGGCCGTCGGAGGCCCTCGCCTTCGGCGGTTGGCACTTGGCTACCTTCTTGTTCCTCTGGCTCATCAGATTGGCGTTTCTAACCGGTAAATAACCTCGACCTCTGGGAGGGTAGGTAAATAACGGTTAATTACCACCCCCGGAGGTTATTTCCACGACCCTACCACACTTCTAATCTTCTTAAGACTTAAAAAGACAACCATTAAATAACATTATGACCCCTACCCGGATCGAACGGATGGCCTTGTGGAGTCAAATCCTGTGCAGGAAAGCTGGAATCACACACTCTACCACTGAGCTAAGGGGTCTATGCGGATAGGGCACCATTACACTTTGAACCCAAGGGGACGGATGAAGTCGATCAACTCGTCGAGGCCACGTTCCCCAACTTACGTCCCATCTCTATACCCACGTACACAGTCGTTTCATCGACTGTATAAGTCCTATTAACATCAACTTGAAGTACGGCCCACTGCAGATCCTGATCGACTCAGACTCATCTCGATTCTCCTTGTCCCTGGTGTAAACACCAACACGATGATCTCTGGCCCACATAACTGAAGAACCTCTACTTGGCCTTTCTCTTATACTCATTCCCCCCGTCGTCATTAGCTATAAATGTCTACCAACCAGGAACACCCATCTCATTCACCTTCTCCCTCTTCTTAGTTCTTTTCTTTCGAAACACACTCCGTCACAGAAAGAAAGATGCTTCCATCCACCTCTTCCCTCATCCTCTTCCTCCCTTCCGTCTCCATCCTTTCCGCTGTATCCGCCTCGCTCCAGACCCGCGAGTACAACGGCTACCCAATTTCGCCTATCGTACCTCCAGTCGTTCCATCTCCAACTGGTTCACCTATACCAGATACATTCATTCCGCCCCTCCTGTCGTCCAGGGACCTAATCCTCCTACAGGGTTTTGGCCACCGGCACTCCCAGTGTAAGCATTCAACTAGGAGCGGGCCGTGGGAAAGTTAACTCAATGGCCATTATTCACCACCATTGATAGTAATAACCATCATAGTCCCCTCGACTGCTGAGACATTGAAATGAACGAAGACGAAGAGGCTCCCCAACCGTCCAACCTACCGGCAAAAGCCTCTTGGAGCGCAGCTGAGTGGACGTGGTCTCACCGTGACTCGGAGAATTGGCGCCACGCGCCTTCAGAATGGCAGACTTTCATGGAGTATTGGATGGATCCATCTCGCGCATCTGAGCTCCATCGGACGGAATTCCCTTACGTGCTGACAATACTTGAAAGATGTTCCCATCCACCTCTTCCCTTCTCCCCCTCCTCGCCGTCTCTGCCCGCGGGTACCAAGGCTGCATACCCAATTTCGCCGACGCAGGGGTGACGATTATCAACAACCAGCGCGAGTGGGCTATGAGCTCCGCGGTGAACGATGCGCAGATCGTTTCGCGGCTGAGGATCAAGAACCCGGATACGCCCGAGTTCATCTTTGAGCTGAGGGATGATGGGGAGGGTTTTACTATCAAGTAATGCTTTTGTCGGGATATGTATGTAGACCGTGGAGATTGACTGACGACCATGAAATAGGGAATTCAACAACCATGATTTGGTCGTCGCATACGATCCCACCGACAGTATCCTCAAGTTCAAGTCCTTTGATCAGCACGACGGGTATGTGCCCAGTTTTCAGCGTCTTCACTTCTTGCATCCAATCTCACTCCTCGCCACAGCGCGCAAATGTGGAACGTCTTCTGCAGCAGCTGCGACAGGCTGGCGTACGACGCAGGCAGCTTCTTAGCCACCGACTGCCTAATTCTCAATGTCGCGAACGGCTTCTGTATCCAGGTCGGGCCCAACATTGACAACCCGATGTACATTGCCACATGCAACGGCGAAATCCCACAGCAGTTCGACTTCTGGATGGCTGCCGAGGACTTGAAGTGATGTTCGTTAAACAAGTATTTATTATAAGATCACATCAATCTACGATTTCCGAGCATGAGTCCCAATAAGACATAAAACGAGAACATACAATACGTTAAGATGAAGGAAACCCCAGCCTTCAAATAATAAGCTTAGCTTGTCCTTTCTCTGTCACAACAATCGCACTCCCTTTGCAGGACTTCTCGTCCAGTATCGAATGCAGCTCTATTACTCCCCACGCCTTAGCCGTACCTTCGTCCTGCGCTGAGTGTATCTGCACGGAGCGATCGTCTATATGGCGAAGCTGGATCGCAGGTTTGTGATCAGTGGCCCGCACTGAAAATTCGCCTGCGAAAGAGCGCGGAAGCATCACTGTTGCCGGCGCATTCGTCGCAGTAGCTGTCAACTTGAGCTCCGGGCTCCCAGCCATGCCGTTCAAGTTCAACTTGAGGGGCCGCTTAGCAGTGCTGGCGTCGACTGCGAGATGATACGCATCGGAACGCGTCGACTCCATTACCGCAGTGATTTTCCTACAGTATCAGGGATAAATAAGACAGGTTTTGGCAAGAAGATGGTACCTACCCTGTATGACTTCGCAAGTGGACGGTGCTCTTCCCTCTACCCGTCTGTTTCGCTGTTTCTCGTAGTCGCACTTCAACCTTGATGTCTCCATGAGCCGTCTTTAAACGGAGCCCAGATTGAGCATCAAAACGGCCAACGACATGACCCGATGTCACGCCTAAGAATTTGTTACAGTAAAGCGTCTACATGCCGCGCTGTGGTTAACACGAGAAGAAACGATTATCGATAGGGAAGGGACTCACATCATCGACCGTTATCGACCTCAGTTTCTTGATACTGACAGTCTTCATACGCAGCGGCCCCTTAAATGCGCACGCGAAATGAGGCATCGCTACCGACAAGGATTTCGTTTGAGCCCCCTCGGCCGGGAAGCTGACTGTAACGTGGAAGTTGAATGGCCGCGGTGTATCCTGAGAATGCGGTGTCTACATGCAACTGTGAGATAGAGCGCAGGCCGCTGGTCGTACAAGGCATACCACAATCTCGATTCCACGAGCTTTATCCGAGTTCCTCATTTCCTTGATAGAGCAAGTTTGCACGTCTGATGCCCCGCATGAAAAGCCAACGTTGACGCGAACGTCCTTCGAAGAGGTACTATGCCGGGGCCGTTGGGAGATTGTGAGTGTTCCGGCTGCGTACGATCCGGAGGACGCGAGCAAGATGTCTTGAGTGGTACTAGGAAACTTGAAGGATTCAAATATCCAGGTTTCCGGATTCCCAGGAGAGCCGCGGGCTAGTTCCCATTCAGCTCAAGCGAAGTATTATATTGAAGTGTTACTGACCTGGTTTGTGCGATGTATGCTGTTGGGGACTGCTAACCATGATGGAAATACGGGAATGTTATGATATGATACCGTCGAGCACTAGCTGGTACTTGTATCATGCTGAGAGTGTATCAGCAGAACGCGACGATTTGGTGCGTCAGGAGCGTGGACATCGTGTGTTGCGCGGCATCTCAGAAACCAAGAGTCTCCTGGCGTGTGATAGGCATACAAGACCATAATGTGTAGGCACGCGGGTAGGGCGAGGAGTACGTGTCTACCGTGGTCATGGTCAACCGATGATGAGGGTGGAAGACAAAAACGGAAATGAACGCCAGCCAACTTACGTCATCCGAACGAGAGCCCTCAACTGTTTTGGTGTGTACTAGGACAAAGCAACCAAAAAAAAAGAGTTACAATTCGTGCCCCAATAAATAGCATCTAAATAAACGCGTCGTTGAAGCAGAAAATATTATCAACAATCCATACATCGGCTAGCCAGATATCACGGGAAGAACGCCTTTTTGAAAATGGGCATCCCAGTGAGGAAGAACCGGTCCGTCAGCATCTTATTCACCATCTCAACAGTGAGAGGCCTCTCCAACGTATGACTTCTCTCAGAGTCCGTCATAATCACAAAGTCGCTGCGCTCAATAACATCCTTCTTATGCCTACACAAAATCATGAGCCACAATGAAGATGGTCAGACGAATGAACGACTAACCAGCCTAACATATGTCGGCGTAACATTCGTGCCGACTGGAATTCACCACAAAGGCTTCCGTCAGTCGCGTCCTTCTTTGGCAGGCGACACGCAAGGTTATACCCGTCGTGCGCAAGCTGTTGTTTGACGAGGGGGTCGGTCTTGACATCCATAAAGTTGGCGCTATCGAGGATGGTGAACGAGACTTCGGACGAGAACCGGTGAGGTCGTGGATGCTTTTGCGCAGCGTGGTGAATCTATTGAATCTATTTGAGCAAGTAGCCACAAGGAGAGATAGACAACGTACTGCATCCAGCCAGGTCATCGCGTTGTGTTCTACATGATTCTGGTATTCCAGTATGCACGTCCTGCAGGCGTACACCGGACACATGAGGTTCATCGACTTGCTCATCACCTCTGCCGCTGCCGGGTGGATGAATTCCAGCCCAATAGAAGCTATATTTTCCCGCGGAACTGTAAATGTTCAGGCGTAAGTATCTGCCCAGTATGAAAGTGGAAGCATACATACTATATAGGCAATGATGGTTGAAGAGCTCGATAAGGTGGTTTACAACCTCCTCGGTGTCTGGATAGAGACGGAAGTTAAATTCCGTAGAGGGCGTCTTCCACGGGGTCGGGCCGCCCGTTTCGTCAATCCCGCGAGTGCAGTTGGGCGAAGTCCACATTTCGTCGCACCAGTGCACCATGACATGAGGATACACAACCGGGTGGTGGCAAGTCTTGCACTGGAATATCGACGTCACGCGTGCAAGGCTCGTTTCATCCGCTGAAGGATCAGTCTCCTGCAGAAGCCCCACCAAGCGTTTTTGCTTCTCCCTGAACCATTCGTTAAATATCTCGGGGAAACAATCGAAGACCGGGCGAAAGCTGTCGACCATGGGCTCTTCCGAAGGTTCAAGTTTTAAAACGACTTCCCGAAATTCGGGGATGTCGATCATCTCTTGGGGAGAAGGAATGAGTATATCACGTCGCAATTCAGTCCCCATGGCTGTCTGTCGATGGGTTGTATCCAAAACCAGGTCGACAAGACAGTCATGATGAACATCACGTAAGACGGCAGCAAGTTCCTGACGTTGTACGCACAGCGCGGCGTACTCCAGCGTGCGCTCGACTTCGTTTTTGATCGAGAGCCACTCTGAAGAGAATTAGACAAGTTAGACGACGACTGGGGAAACGCACCAGGTTCATCCAGGACTTTGTCGATGCACACAAATGAGAGTTCCTTGAATGCAGGTAGGCCCATCTTTTCCGGTATCCCAGCGAAAGGCGACTCCTCAGCCTGCAGAAGTGCGATAATCCTAAGAAGATAACATCAACTTCTGCCTTCGAAGACGACACTCTCACCCACATGTGACACCGCTGAGTGAGACGCTGCTTTTGGGCCAATAAAAACTTGTCGTTCGCGAGAAGATACGAATCAAAGACCTATTTTACTTGTTTAGTGTGAAATTAAGAGACATCGAAGCCGAAAAATACTAACAGGATCGACTTCGGCGACATAGTTACTCAATGACTGACGCCAAGCTGTCACATCGAAAGTGGTTCCCCGGGAGAAGGCCCGTTGCATGGCGTACGCATATGACCGACGGTACTCGTCTACTTGAGGTAGAAAGTACGTAGGCTCGTGGCCTGGCTCGGATTGTCGAGGAGAAGCAATCTCAAGGATTTGCTTGAGGATTTCTTGGGGTACATCCAACGGACTTGGGACAGGATTCTCCCAAAATTTTAATATGACCTCTGCAGGCTGGTACCTAGCGTCCTCGTCAACTCGAGGGGGACGGCATTCACGAGAAAAACACACCAATGGTCCGCACAGTGCTCACATATCCATTGCAAGCGTCGCGGATAAGGGATTGTGCCCGGGTTCCTACATCTCGGACTCTAGATGAGGTATTCAGCTCGCCGCGTGATGCGATAATGCATGCACTCACCCCGCAGATTCGCTCATAGAAAAACAAAGTGAGGCGGTAATCACGCATCACAGCGTCGGCTTCTACTAGGGCAACCTTATAGACCTTCTTGCATTCCCAGGAGATCCAGTTGAGCGTTGGGTGCACCTCAGGAATCTCAATGTCGAGCCCTTCTAGGTCTCTAGTTAAAGACTGGACCCATGGTTCGCGTACTTCTTCATCAACTAATCGTCTACGCAGTGAAACACAGGTGCGTGAGAGCTGCACTAGATCGTAAGGTCCAAGAAATGAAAATATCTGTGAACGATGTCTTGAGATAGTTAAGAGCGACGATTGGAGAGCTCACAAACCTTGGAAAGAATTCCGCGTTCCAATTTTGGTAGTGCCAGAATACGAGGTTCGGCAGCTGCTTCTAACTGTACATTAGGTATTGCAGGCCCCTGGGCAAGCCGATGTCGCTTGGGCGCGGGTTCTTGGGGGACGGGAGAGGGCGAACGTGCACGGCGTGGCATGGTGGTGGTAGATGGGGGTTAGATGTAAGAAGCGACCATCCACAACATGAGTCTTATATAGGAACGTCCGAATACGGGAACAAAAGAAAGTGGGGTGGCCCAAGAGCACTTTGATCGACGCGACCCTGGATGGCCATTGGCCAGCGAGTCGCTTTGTTCGCCTTGTGCCATAATAAAGCATCTCCAGATTGCGACGGATAACAGTTATACCGAGTCCGAAGCGAGGGATACCAACGGTTTTGAACGGGTGTCAACCAATTCGTTCTGGGTGGTCTGAGTCGGAACGAAGTGTTTCCCGTGCAAAAGACTGTTGCGAGGACCCGACTCCGGGAAAGACTCGACGGTTACATATTCATGAGTAAGATAAACACCTCTCCTCCCAATGCTTGCATGATAAATCGAGGCAGAATTTGACAAAGACCACCAATACGAAATTCGCTGGTCGCGTCCAGTATCCCAGTCTTATTTCATGCTGAGGTCCATAGGCAGTTCATCGTCTCTTCAAGTGAGAGTTCGTGCCGAACAAGAGTGTATCTGACGCCGCAAATTCAGCAATAGAGCAGTCGACTGAGGATATGTGCTCACCCGCCTAGTCATGTCCCAACGCACGTACTTTCCAGTAAAGCAGTGTATGAGGCTCAAAAAGATGTTTAAAAGGCATTGACGCGATGTAGAGGCAGTGCCACGCATAATACGGCGTGCGCGTCGTATTCGATAAGTCTTCCCATCCAATATTTTTGGCAGTCGTCATGAGTAGGATGGTGGGAACTGATCCGTGGTATAATCTCATAGCGACTGAGGATTTGATGTTCGGAACCTGGTTAACGTATGCAGCGTTTGTGCGAGACTAGGAAAGTCAGTAAAGTCACCCAGTCGGAAGCGGAAAAGATGAAGAGGACCGATCACGTGCCGCACGGCTTTCCGTCTCACTCTCATCATCTCATTCAGAGCCACCTCCTCCACATTCAGTAAGATTGACTGTAAACCTGTCGGATAGTAGCCTGATTTCGTTTTAGTGTCCAACGCCTGCCCAGATTGCAGTCCTCGCGGCTCGTTCGTTCCGCGCCCATCCCCATTCCATGCTCATCTTGGAAAATGTATCGCTTTCGATACGCCGACACCCGAACGACGTGCCATCTTAGACTTTGTGCATGATATCGAACAGGATATGGCACCGTTCCGGGAGCGGATTGCACGTCTCACTGCAGCCTTAGCCGATGCTCAGAGTCAACTCGATTCCCTCGAAAAAGTGCGCACGGCGCATATCAAACTCTTTCCCCCTATCCATGGCCTTCCAGTTGAACTCTTACTGAAAATATTCAAACTTGTCGTGGAAAAATGGTACCCGTTCTCTTCAATTACGGAGGGTCCATGGGGTCTCGGACACGTATGCCGCCTTTGGAGGCAAATAACCTCGGAGCCTTCGTCGCTGTGGTCATCCTCTTCTTGTTGGCCGCCATCGGCCGACATCTGCACCATTCCCATGCTAACAACCGTCCTCGAGAGAGCATCACCCTTGGCATTCAACTTTTACTTGGACCTCGATGGGGAGTTCTGTCACTGTGACATTATTAAAAGTCATTCCCTGCGCTGGTACGATATCACTCTTTTCGGGACTGTAGAAAGCTTTAGACAGCTAGGTGATGTCGGAGAGCTGCCACTTTTGGTGCGTGCGTCGCTTGACATCTGTAATCATGGGATCTTTGCAACCGACACCCTCACACAAATCTTGGACATCTTTCGACATGCGCCAAAGCTACAATCCCTCACACTACACATAAATCGCCCATTGGAAGGTTCAATTCCCCAGTCGTCTGCGTTTCCCTGGCATCAGCTAACCCATCTTAATAATTACCTCGCGTCCACATTCCTTCACGACTGTCAACTACTCGCACATTGCCCTAATCTCCTTTCATACACCACCACCTCTACACAAGAACCAGGGCCATCCAACGCTATGCTTCATTCGACACTAAAATCTCTGACTCCCGGCCATGTTGGGCTGCTCCGTTATCTTCGGTGCATGTCCTTAACAGAGCTCAGATTCACTGCTTTTTGGTTCGAAAATAAATACGTCGCTGAAGGTTACATCTCTGTTCTCAGATCCTTTCTAGCCCAGTCACCAGTACTTGCGTCAGTTGATGTTGAATATGACACGACTCCGATCTCCTCGTTGTTCTCCATCTTCACGTCAGCGTCCATCCAAACATTCAAGCTCAAAGCGAGGGGAGGCATTGGGGATCTTTTACATCTGACCGCTTCTGCTATGCCCCTGTTAGTGCCACAGATGATTCATTTTGAGTGTACGATAACGGGCCGTCAAGCTGCCGTGCAGTTCATTCACTCCTTGATCATCGTAATTCAATCCCGCTGGCATGTCGAAAGAAGAGATGTGGCTCGATTGCGAAGCGTCCGCCTGTACTTCGGTCGCCTGGATAACGCGACAACTGAGGAAGAGCTTGGCCACCTGATAGATTATCTTAGGATGTTCAGAGCAGAGGGTTTAGATGTTCTCGTCTTTCAGGGTGAGCTATGGTGTTCTGTTGTTGTTGACCGAGTTGGCTTAACGTTTTCTAGCTCGGGATCATCGTCATGATAAACAACTTCTCTGATCATGGCTTGGGGATGTTCAGAGGCAACGAGCATGTCGTACTGGCACAACGCCGCCAATAATTGTACAACATGTTCTTGCCAGGCATAAATATCAGTGTCGCTGGGAGCTCTTGGACTTTATTCGCGTTCGGGACATTAGATCTTTGGTCGAGTAGTTGAATATCTCACTTTTTTTTAAAAAAAACTACTGGTTAAACATTGTGGGACGAATATTTCTCGTCGCGGCGGCTGGGAAACACGATCGACACGATCGGTAAACAGAAGCAAGCAGCACCAGCCAATTGGATCGTGAACTTGTACCTCCATCATCGTCGTTAGTATGTCCGAGAAAGGTTCAAAGGTGAGCAGAACACCTTTCTCTGTTATCGTTGTATTGAATATAACACATAGCCCCGACACCATCCTGCTGTCCAAGCGGTGAGTGCACATTTGCGTCGGTTTCTACTAATCTCACGGACGATATAGTTCAAGCAATACTTCGCTACTCAGAGCAGCATTTCATGGGAAGACATGGCCGACTCTCCATGTCTGGATGAAATGCTGCGCTTGCTTAGGGACGTCCCTTACGAATTCCATAATTACATCCGGGGCCAAGTTCCGGCTGGCGCTTGGTGTCAAATGGTGTCGAAGGGCATTCGTCGTTTTGACAAGACCAGTCGACAATTGGATCAGAATCAGGGTGTCACAATATCATCGATTAATATTCTGGGGTGGGATGTGTTTCCTACGGCGCGTGATGAGGTGGTATGTTGATTCTCTCTAACAGTAGTCTTGCTTAATTGTTTTCAGTGTAGGACGTGCTTTGGAAAAACGGAATGTCAACACATGACAAAGAGCATCTTGGGGAAAAAATGTCGAGAGTGTGCACTTCAGGCGAAAGGCTGTCAATCTCCCGATCCAGATGCCATTGAACGAAAACGAAAAGCTGAGGCTGCGAAACACTCCAAGGAGGTGGAGGGGAAAGCATCCAAGCGGCCGCGGGGTAGGCCCCCCCACGATCCTATTCGTAAAGCTCAATATCTCGCCGGAATACCCTCGTCCGCCTCCTTGTCGGCTCACGCCCATGCAACTCATTCTCGTACCAAGTCGCCCGTGACTGGAAGCTCCAGAAAGCCGTCACAGACTATTGATGATGCAAGTGCTAGTGACGCATCTGAGGAGTCTTCTCATCATCCATCCCCTACCTCTTGCTACCCATTACCGGAATTCAGTTCCGCTTCTGCGCCGTCCCCGCCAACGGCTTCGATGGATGTTGACTACGACTCAAGTTCTATCGATAAAACGCCCATGTTACAGGAGTCGAGCACTGTTGTCGACGCATCTAGCAAGGGTGCCGAGGTGTCCGGCATAGGTGTCGATACGTCTAGAGAGGATCTCGAAGCCTCTATTGGGAATGTATCTCAGGACATTCTTCCAACTGTAGGCCTGTCCTCCCTTCCTTCTGTAACCCCTCACCTCCATTCCGAGCAGCAAAATGCGAGATCGATGTCAAGCCTTTCGCAGACCAACGCCTCTGTGCATGTTGACTCCGCCCCCTCATCGACCGCGCTTCGTGACCCTCAGTTAGCAGGCCTTTCGACCCCTTCTTATGCGAGTATCCCCACTACACACCACATCGCGAACGGACCTACGTTTGGTTCTTTCGGTAGATCGTCTCGCACTAATTCTGCAACACCTCCTCCTTTTCCTCCCTTCTTCTTCGAAGTAGTTCGGGGAAAGCCCCCTCCTACAACCACCCACATTGAGCCCGCCATGCATTCTTTGACTCCCCCCGCCAACCAGGAGCTAAGCACTGAAGATCATACCCCACCATCGACATCTAAGCACACTCGGAACGACATTCTGGACGCAGAAGAAGGTTGTCTGCAGCGTGACATCGACAACTTCGTCCAGTCTTTTCGGCGTCTCGCTAGTCATCAGGGAGTAGATTGGCGACCCATAATGGACGCAGCGCTGCAAGATATGGATGAGGCTACGCGTATTGCTTATTTCGCCATTATCCTTCGAGAGGTCAGCGGGAAGCTCTCCGAGCAGAATGAAAAGATCGATGTGCTGAGCACCGAAAATCACCATTTACGCGAGAGTGTTGCAGCGTTATCCTACCGGTGAAGACGTAGCCCAGCTTGTCCCCGCTCATACTCACCTGCCTTTATGGGTCCGCCGTTACCCAAGTTGTACCAAATTCACCTTTCCAAAAGTGGCTTTGAACACGTCATTATCCTTGGTTTGCCAGCTCGCTATGGTCACACCAATGGCAGTATAAGACACTGAGAGTAATCACGTCTTGAGAGGTGTTGGAACAGATTTAATTTCATGCGAAGTTGTGTTCGACAACATGTACGCGTTGAGCGCCACATATTCAATTATATTCGTTACATTGTAGAATCTGAGAAAACATCCTGCAGGTCTCGAATGACCTTCTCGTCCATCAAAAATTCATAATGGCCACCCTCGAGCGAGACCACACGAGTCCCAGGCAGATACTTTGCTCCAAGATCAGCCCATTCCTCTTTGTCCGCGTCATCTACGCTGCCCAACGCGCCTGTCTTTGCGGCGTAAACACAGACAGGTGCTTTGACAGATGCCATCCATTTGACCATAAGCTCCACCGACGATGCGCCAGTCGAATCGGTCGCTAAATCATATACGTAGTCGGCAACGAGGGTAAGATACTTGCTGGCCGTCGTCGCAGCCGCTTTCATAAACGCCGGCGCCGGAAGGCCCTTTGAAGCGTTCAGGAAAGCCTGGAATTGCTTCTCCATAATCGTCCAGTTTGCGTCTCGTCGCATCAGCCCGCCGATAGTGTCCGTCGCCCATACCACGACCTGCTCGCGGTTGCGCGGGTTTCTCGGATCGGCGTTGCCACGCTGATTGGCCGCGTACACGAACAGCAGTGGGAAGTGGTCTAGCATGGCCAGTTGGATGACGTCGTCGCCATTGTCCTCGAAGAGCTTGGCCAGCGCAAAGCCAAGGATGCTCGTCGATGAGTACGCGGCAAGCCTATACGGTCCAGCCGGTTGCTGCTCCTTGATCTTCGCAAAGTAGAAAGCAGCCATCTCATCCAAGGTTGTCAATGGCGTGTCGGGAGTGACTTGCAGCGTCCAAACAGCACTCCGAAACTTCTCCGCGTACGCCGCATACTCGAAGAATAGCCCTCCGGCACCTGCCAGGTCCATAAGAATACGCGTCAGTAGGCAACAGTCAACGAACCATGAATCATAATCAGAGGCGGCTCCCCCTTTCCTTCCAACAGCTTCACCACAGTTTGACCTGACATTGGGAGGGGTGTATCTGCTGGATAATATCCACCCTTCTCCTCCTCCAGCTCCTTTGTGCTAGGAACCTTGAATGAACCGATGACGAAACCACGGATAAAGGCGCTCAATGCGATGATTGTTGGGAACTCGAACACAAAGTTCTGCGGCAAGAGTCGAATTGAGGCGAGTGTAACAGTTTTCGATTGGTGCATAGCACGAAGAAGAGAGTTACGAATGGAGGTTGCCGTTAAACTGTAAACGAGCATGAGCATGTAACGTTATAAAACCGCGTGTGGGATACCTATCGCCACCCACGTCAAAGATATTCGCGTCGTCTGAGACGGATTGAGAAAGGACGTCGCGGACTATGTTTCTAACAAAGATGGTGATGTTTTTGAGATCCCACAATTCCGGGGGAGTCGCCTCCGTGCGCGAGATGTCGTCCACTGCGTTATAGATGCCTTCGATTTCGTCATGATATAGGTCGATCATCGCACCCCGACGAACAGCTCCCTTGGACGTATACTCGAAAGGCTTGGACGGACTGGCGACGAGAATCATCTACGACTCCCACAATCAATTTGATTCACCGCGAACTAGAAGTCAACTACACTCACCTCTTTGTAAATCCTTGAGTGCTGCGGTGCTTGTTCATTGGCGACCATAACAGTGTCCCTACAGAAAAATCAAGGTTGAGGAGGCAGACAACTGCGACGGCCAAAGACGGACCAAATCTTGTTGCGGAATTCTGCAAGCTTCACAGAGTCGGCTGGGTCAAATGCGTATTCGGGGCGCGGGAGAATGAGCACGCCAGGTTGAAATTTGGCCCTCCCAAACATAAGCGCGTTAGCGACGTGCTTGTCGCCGGGCAAGACATTCTCTGAAAGCCAAAGTCGGTCTGTGTCTGCGTTGGATACAGGAGGACGCTCACCTATGGGGACTGGATTCGTCTACGTGGAGAACGTGAGACGTTGGTCCCTGTCGGAATTGGTTTACGAACTACCTTTTCCTGAAACAACTGTCAACACGGGTGCCTCACAATCGTAGAGTAGTACCTACACCAGTGCTATGCATGATTTGGTCATCTAGAGATCCCGCCGGTTACCACAAGGTCTAAAATAGCAGGGTCCATCTCACCTGCTCGTCCGTATATCTTCCAGTAGGCGGGATTAGCAGGATGTCGAATGACTAGATCTTTCGTGTCAATGGCCCGTACTCCGTCCACTTCAGCGTTCAAAACAGCTGGTGTCAGATTAGGAGATTCCTAAATGGTGTCAAGTCATTCACACAACTTAGCGGTATTTGAAAGCCCCGACCTTGATATACAACCGGAAGATGTTTTCCTCTACCGGTACAAAGGCGGCGTCAATGTGGGACGCAACCTGAGTTAGCCAATCAGAGCTACATGATGATATTGAAAAAGACAGTCACTGACTCGCATCCATTCCCAACCCTCCGAGGGAGGCGTCTCTGTAGTAAGTTGTTATCTAACACTGCCAGAGTCGATAAACTGAAGCTGAACACACTGTGGCGGACAGTAACAATCCCGGTTTCCGTCCTGTGTTACTGTCAATAAACATCTCACTGCAACGAGAATAAATTGCTGACAGTCCGTAAGCCGCACTCAGAGGCACACCGTGGGATCTCAGAATGTCGCCCGCTTCTTGTGACAAAGGACCCCCGCCATAACGCTGTTTTTCCAATCGAGGACGTTTAAGAGGAGCCGACAGTTAAGACGCACCACGCTAATGAAGGTCTTCAAAGCCTCAATCGATGCAGGATTCCTAGACCACTCCTGCGAAAATCGAATTGAGCGTCAATAACGATAGTCCTCGTAATACTGTCTCACAAACCTCAAAAAATGAAGGCACCGTGAGCATCACATTACAGCCAAGCGCCGTAGCGCTGGCTAGACAACGGTCTGAGGTAGGTACTACAGGATGCTCGGAGGGCGGGAACACCGCCAGAACCGTACCCGACGACATCTAATGATGTAAGTTGATCCCGTAAGTAGAGTGCTACAGAACCAGGCTCACCAAGAGGCAGGTCGACAAGAACCCCATCAAATCTATCCGTGAATACGTTGGTCAAGCAACCCGTGGAAAACACGTCAACGGCGTACGGTACATAGGCAGTCCTTGTGACGCGAATATGCGCTCGCACATATCCAGCTCTCCGTAGTCTTTCGGGAAAAATGAGTTTACGCTGATAGTATGATGTTGAAGTACTAACAAGGAAGTCGAGAATATTGCAGGATAAGACGATGGCTGAGGTAGATGGGACTCGGAAAGCGCGTGGTTCCAGAAGAATGGAATATTACTGCCGTGTCCATCCATTCAAAATCGGGCAGTGTCGATTCATATTGACTATCGTTCCCAACGTGGTACAAGGATTCGAATGAGGGCATTTGTATCCTTCGCATAGGACCCAGTTCTAGAGTTCCAGAATCATATTCACGACATACCATGTCGGCCATGGCCTGGAGGTGCTGATCATGACTGACGATCATATGAGTACATTTGGCCTCCCTCAGAACATGAAGCACAGCAGCGGCAGAGTTCCGCACGGAAACTGGGAACGGAACGAATCCGGCTTGCATCAGACCTTGAAAGATGGCAAAGTATGACATCGTATCTGTGTGATTGCCAATAAGTCCAGGAGATACCTAAACTGAAAGTGTACGTGCCTGTGTTGACGAGAATTGCGACCACAGGATGAGTTCCCGAGGTAGGCACTCCGAAGCTGTCTTGGAGAATCTGCCTGGCAGATTGAATGGCGGAGAAGACCTGCACCCAGCGAAGGTTCTTAATGCTTCCGTCATTTGGGTCCTCATAGCGAAACACTGGGTGGTCGGGGCTATTCTTCGCATGAAATCCCGGGAGGGCGTGGAGAGCCAATGTCCCATCGAGAGGAGGCGGGCGAAAGGTTGGTGAAGTCAAACCTTGGGGTGTTGGATACTGCATGACGGCGACGTGAGAACCGTGGTCAACGCCTTATATAGGACTCGGGCGCTACGGCTATTTCGAATCCCCACGAAAGACATGAGATAGCGTTCACGTTCATCTAGCTATCATGTGTCCAGACAGCATCACAGGCCCAAAACAAAATGCGATTGTGAGTGCTGCTGAATCAGAATCCTGCCCGCGTCTTTCGTGCGACATTCAAAGACCCTTCGTCGAGTATCCTTATTTTAGCACCTAGTTTGTAAGACTTGAAGGGAATCGCGCTGTTGAGTAGAAAAAATGAGCATTGGTAAGAAGCATGATGATAATTTTGGAAGATGGCAGAAAGAACGGCCGGGTTCTGAGTAGCAATAGTCTCCACCTCCGGCGGCGTTCAAAGTATTTCCTTCTCAGGCCGGTCAACTTCGGCGGCCAGAAGATGCATGAGAATAGATTGCAGTTCTCGCACATGGTGAGATGGACGTAGCAATCGAAGTTGTGCAACCGCCGGCAATTAAACGCGACGTGTAACAACACGTGTACCGTGACATAAAAGCGGGCCGGGACCCTGAGTCTGTCAGAATTTGTTTCCGTCGACCATGCCGCTCTGCGACCTACAGAACTGCCCAGGAGTCGCTACCAAGCGATGCTCAGCATGCAAATACATCATGTACTGGTACGCTTCCCTCTCACCCTTCCGCTCTCCAAACACTGAATCGTTAAAGTTCTGAGCGCTGCCAAACTATCGCGTGGCGTTGGCACAAGTATCACTGCCCCAAACTGAAACTGTTGGGCGAAGCGGAAGCCATGGAGCCGGCGGTTAAGACCCGGAAGACGCATTGTACAGGGTGTAAACGCGCATTCACCTCGGAAGACTGGGCCAGGCCGTCCTTGATAGGCCAGTGTCCCGACTGTGGATATATGGCTTGCGAGAAATGTCATGTCAGTTTCAAAAAAGGTAAGCTCTTGCGAAGCTGCCTTGCCATGACCATTGATAAGAACCTCAGGATCCTGCTTCTGCCCAAACTCTAACTTTGGGAAAAAGTACTGCATCATGGGTGAGTAGGAGACAGTGTCTTCCCGAAGTAATGGAAATCCTGACGCGTTCCTTGCAGAACCAAGGTGGTACCACTGGGGTTCTCTTCCTGGAGGAAAACGCTACACTGGCGACAGACATCCCGAGCATCCACTTCATCCTCGAGAGAACGCCTCGAAACTTGAAGACACGCCGCGTCCATGCGGAAATTGCGGCGAGGTTAAGCTCTGCTTTAAGAAAGAGTTCCTCGAGGAGGACAACTATTTCTAGTGATTGGGAAACACGAAAGTCTGTACGTATGAGTACAGCGAGATAATGCGACGAATAAGTTTTGATTACAAGATCACCCGTCATGAAAGTGGCGCACATAAAAGCCAGTTATAAGATCGTTGAATGTCAGAGTCATAATGCTGCCGGGACGTCACTGAGTTCATGAATACATAGAAGGTTCAGGATAGCCTTACGAGTGTGGCGTGAAGCGGAGAAAATGAGCAAAAGTTCCTTTATACCACCCCAACGGGCCTTCCGTCTTGAGAATCTTGATGAGGGCGTCTATTGGGTTTTTGTACAACACGCCGACATAGTTCCCATTGGGAAGCATTCTAGTAGGCTGATTGTACATTCGCGTGAGAACCTGTACCCTCCTCGTTAGATGTAGACGGCATTAAAGTCTGATTGCTCACGGTATCTGTCGGTTGCATTGCGGCAAGCTTCACCTCAATCAGATCCGATGAGAGACGACGCGGTGAAAATTTGCTCACCGCAACGAGGCCGGACACCGAACTACTCGCCAAAAAGGTCCAAAAGCTGTCGGCGGGTAAAATCCCGCGCTCAATGAATTGCCGTTTTGCCCAGACATAGGTTGGGACTTGCACCTGTCTCACAAGATTGGATATGAGTCGGACAGAGAAACAAGACATACTGAAGAACCGGCAGCTGTGCGAAGGATGGCTGCGTTGACGCCGCGAAGCAATCCACGAGGGCCCTCCTCGCCCATGATCAGCGTTAAGGCATGCACCGAGTTCTTGTAGTAATGTTGCGTTCCGACAGGTAGGGCCGGAGAGTATGCCTGCGTGTATTCGGAACTTAAAGGGCAGAAGCAAGATGATAGTTCAAACGTACCTGCATTCTAGCTTTGATGAGGAACATTGGACTTCCTAGCGCCGCTAGAATTCATGTTAAACGAAACAATAACACGGAGATGAGAGGAGTCGCGCACCTCCGATGGCGCCTGTGGCAGCACCGGTCACTACAGAAATGGGAAAATTTTGTTGTAAAGGAGGAATCCCTGCTGCATAATTGAGTCCTTGACGCATCGGTTCGTAGAAACCTGGGCGCGCGCGTTCAACAGATGACGAAGGCTCACAGGATATTGGAATCACCTAATCGTGCCCCATTCACGAGGATCTAGTAAGGCCATTATTCCAGGTGTGCGATAGTGAGCCGAGCGACTTCTTACCTGGTACACGTACTGAACATCAAAGGAATGAGAACTTTCTACAGTGCCATATGAACCTACACTTACCGCGGGACCTAAGCCTCTCTGGATACCGCCGATACCTTCATTCCGTGCCGTCTTCATGAGAGCGTCGAATGTATTCTGGTAGACTCTGACACCACCATCTTTGGCTAGTTCTCCCTGTAACTGCAGTCGCGTCTTGGCCACTTCAGCCGGGTTGGAGAATGTTACCTAGAAGGTCACGATGAACCTTTGGTTGTTAATATGAATGATGCTACTCACGGCGCCACACGCTGCAATACCACCGAGCAAGAAAGCTTCAACTGTTGAAAGGGATTCGGAGTTCATCTAGAGAGTCCAAGCAGTCTACTTCGTCCAGTGACGCGGATTCCTTTCGGTGAGACGTGTCGCTAACGAGAAAAAGTTTCTCTATCTTAAGTGTGGGCGTCGGATAAGCCGGAGCGCTCGATGCAATGCGAGACTTCGACATGAGGATCATGATGGTGAACGGAGAGATGATCGGCGACTCGGTTGTTGTCCTAAAATAGGATCGCCGCCCAAACTTCTTTTTGGAATTCCTGGAAATTTACTCCGGATTCTGACTCTCATCATCTCCTGCTTACCTTTGCTTCGACTGGGCGGCTACGAGACACTACTGAAATGAACGTTTCCGATACCGTTAGGAGGTCTAGGCTGCCACACTAACTCCATCAGCCCGACTCTCCACATGTGTCCAACGTTACATTCATCAAACTCCAACCTTCTGACCGTCTTGATGTCAATCGCCGAAGTCACTGTTTGTATAGCTAGAGGAACTTGGACACACTTTCCATAACACTGGTTGGATTCCGCCGTGCGAGGACCGTTGCAAGTCGAACAGTATGAGGACGTTGCGGGTTCTCGAAATCCCTGCTAAAAGCTCAGCGGGCTCCTACACTAGACTCAGTCCGGATATGCGCTAAAGCTAGCACTGATATCCGCCAACACGTTAGCTTATCCGGACGACTCTCGCTCCCTAAATAGCGCGATCAGTCACGGGGATCGAAGCAAACAGAAAACTGCAAGTAGTATCCCGTCTGTCACTTGCCTCTTGCCCCCACACCATCATGTCGGAAGAGAAGTCTCGCCCGTCCTCGCCCTCTGCGGTAGAGTTGACTGAGAAAGAGGAGAGAAGGGCTGTTCGAAAGCTGGACTGTGCGGTCTTGCCTGTCATGACTATGTTTTATCTTCTGTCTTTCCTGGTACGTTGTTCGCGATTTTGATCATCCCGCCTTTGATTGACGCGTTTTAGGATCGTGCTAACATCGGTCTGCTGCGTCTCGTTCATCGTGCGACTTCGTTTCTGACGATACGCTGTTCTGTAGGCAATGCTCGCGTTGCAGGTCTCCAAAAGGACTTGGGTCTTACGGACCATCAGTACCAGATCTGCGTAACAGTTCTCTTTGTGTACGCCTCCTTCATTTGCTCAAGTCGGATTTAAACGAGAGAAGACAGGCCATACATTTTCGCCGAGTTACCCGCCAACCTTCTTCTGCGAAAAATCGGGCCAGGACTGTTGATGCCAACACTGTTGACGATTTGGGGTGTGATAGTGACCCTTCAAGGTACTAACGAGATTTCTTCTCTGTTCTTGTTTAGACTCTCAGTGCCTCTGAAGGACTGGTGACCTCATATGCCGGCCTCGTAGCTGTGCGAGCGGTTCTTGGGCTTGTAGAAGGGCCCATGTTCCCGGGAATTGTTTTGTTTTTGTCCGGGTTCTACACCCGAGCAGAACTTTCGTTAAGGTGAATACTCTGCTTATTCGTTTCCTCTCTCCAGTAGTAAACGCCGATGACATAAAGGGTCGCAGTCTTCTTCTCTTCTGCTTCTGTGAGTCACCAACTTACTCGGTCGAGTCTATCAGCGCCGAACGTGTAAACATAGCTTTCAGGTGCCTTCTCTGGATTGTTGGCAGCTGCTATCATGAACATGGACGGCGTAGGTAATAAGCCTGGGTGGGCGTGGATATTCATCCTTGTATGTGTTCTACTCTCCTTTTCATCCTTTAAATCGATTAGGATTTCAGGAAGGTCTCTTCAGCGTCTGCGTGGGAATAGCCGGGTTCTTTCTTGTCCCTTCAACTCCTCACAACGTCCTGTTTCTCACCGAAGAAGAGAAAGAGTCGGTGCCAAATTACTTTGTTTGGCCTTGTGCATTACTGAGGGCGCTTTAGCATCTTGCTGCGACGGTTAGAGGCGGATCGGCCATCCATCAATCCAGCAGATCACTTCAGCTTCAAGGAAGTGTTCCGCTCTGCTCTATCTCCACACGTCATCATGGTGTTCATCTGCTTCTACATGATTGGCACGACGCTTTACGGGCTAGGTCTCTTCCTTCCTTCACTCGTCAATCAGCTCGGCTTCAGCCCGGTCAAGTCCCAATTGCTCAGCGTCGGTCCGTTTGCCGCTGGATTCTTCGGTAATGCACTTGAACATTCAAGCTGAGCAGAATTCTAATATCGGCGACAGTCACTCTCATTTCCGCGTTCTTCTCTGATCGCTACAATGCGCGGGCGGTTCCTACTGCCATGATATCTGCTCTGGCGGTGATTGGGTTTGCGATGTACTTGAGAGCAGATAGCAAGTATGTCGCGTACGGCTCCATGTTCTTCTGTGTTCCGGGAGTGTACGCGACCGCGCCTGTTGTGTCTGCGTGGATGTCCAACAACTCCGAGCCGTACTATCGACGTGCGACGAGTATCGCTCTGGGCTTCATTGCGACCAACTCGGTAAGCCTGACTAAGAATTGAGTGATGCGTCCCTAACGCCTGCCTTCAAGGGTGGTATCACGAGTACATGGCTCTATCCAACGAAGGAGGGTCCAAAATTCACGAAAACGACGATCCTTAATCTTGTATTGTAGGTCTTTTCCGTGTTCGTTCCTGCGGCTTCTAAATGCAATGTAGCTCGTCCTTAATCATAGTCGGAGCTGGATTGAACGCGGTGTATCTGACCAGGCTGAACACGCGAAAGCAGAAGGATCGAGCGAGGATTCTGGCTCCGTATTTGGAGAGCGGCGATGTGAAAGGCGATGGCGGAATGCGGGCGTGGATGGAGCTGGGAGACCGTCATCCAGATTTCCGATACACTATTTGATTTGCTATACCAATGCTTTCGTGTCGTTCTTTGCATGCGCAGTTTGTACAATACTAGATTTTGAAATTTCCTCTACACCTCAGAGATGTCCATAATCCAATTCTGGAACAATTATCGAAGTACAATTACACAGGGGGGATCTAAGCTACATCGCAAGAAATGTGGAAGTACTGTGACTATAGTATACATCAGATGGATAGCGAATGGTCGAAACAAAAGGGAAAGCAATAATGATAATAGTAATGCCAAGAATATCCACTGAGAAGCTCAAACACAGCCAAAACGACAAGAGACCAAGAAGAAACTTATGTGGGGATATCCACGTAAGGGGCGTCTGACACGGGGGACGAAGACGACGAAGAAGAAGAACAGGCTGTTATCGAAGAATGTGTTGATGTCCAAGAAAGACCCCGCGTGGCCCGATCTCTTCCTCTCGAGGGTATTTCCTCAACGTCTTTAAGGCTCAAGCTCTCAATCATCCCAGCGTCCACATCCAAATTCGTGTCGTCCATCATTTCGTCGTCACTACCACAGGCAGTGTCGGAATCGCCTTCGTCCTCAGAGTGAGAGCCGTACCACTGCCCCAGAAACACCTTGATGTCACTAGGTAAACCGAGGTACTCCACATTGCGAGCGATGCCCTCCCAGTGTATTACCCGCCGCCGGAGTGCGTCGCGGATGAGGGTAGTGTCACCAAAGTACATCCAGTGGATAAGCAGGTGCACTGAAGACGGATCGGGGACGGGGACGTAGAGGACCGGATGCGTGGCGGTGGACGAGGGCATTAAGCGGGGAAGGCGGTCGGGGGGAATGGTGTAGTTTCCGGACGGCGTGCGGAGGGAGGCGCTAGTAAGGGATGGGGAGGGATTAATGAGGTCGATAGGGGAAGCATCGCTCAGTATCGTACGGAGGAAGGTAGAGTGGGCGAGGAGATAGTCCGTGTGTAACTGCATGGAGGGTAGATTAGGGACATGTTGAATAGAAAGAGACCTGTACATACGTTCATTGTGAGTCGAGGCATGATGTTGATACAAGGTTCGGTCGCACGTCGACCTGTAGCATCGTAAGTAGGCACAGGAGATGCCAACGGTTCGGCTTCGTGATGGTGTAGGCGTGGTTTATGATGCGGTACGGGAACAACTAAGTAGCTACATTGAGTCTTCGATGTATCATCAAATAGAGATAACTCACTTATTGTGCAGTCAGCCGTTTCTGGATGATCCCAATATCCAGGGGCCAGTTTGTGCAGCTGGTCAATTATATATTCAACTGGTACGCCGACCAGCGAAGGAGGAGGAAAGGAACGCGGTTCGAAGATGGGCATTGGTGACGTGGGTGATGGTGGGCCGTTGGATGCGAGTGCCCACGTAGTATCCGTACAACGCGAGGACTCGCCTGAGTGATCCTGGGAGGAAATGTCCTTCCTGGCCTTTTGAATGTTCTCAGAGGATCCGGGACAATTGGCCGCATTGTTCATACTCCGAGCCCAAGTCGACAGAATGCAGAAAGACAGACGACCTGAAAAGGAGAGATGGAACCGACGCAAGGGTTACAACTATAATAGACTTGGGCAGAGGATGAATGATGGCGCAAAAGCCTTTTGTTTGACGAAAACGGCGAAGAATAGGCTGATGGCGGAAACCGGTGCACGATTTGGACCAAACATGGAGCGCTGTCCTAAATAGTGGTGCGGAAATCTGGTAAGCAGCAAGCCAGGTGAGTTGCATTTCAAAGACAATTGAAGAGACGGACATTTCACACTCGGACTCCGTTCGAGGGACCTAACTACGATTTTGGAAATGTGATCGGAATCCCAATTGTCCAGAGGATTACCATATTGCGTACCTCTTATTGTCTGGTTACCTCGCGGTTGCATTGCTGGCAGCTGGCAGCCGACGCGCCTTGTGCTGCGAGGCCAGCCAAGGGAGTAAGTACGATGTGGAAGAAACGAAGGACGTTCGATCACGATCGGAATCGGTACGTCCAATTTAGGAAGAGCGCGCTTTCACCGGACGCGCCCATTACAGCCTCAGGACAGCGCCAGTTGGTTGGGTTCTTCCCTTTCCTACACCCCCACTATTAATTGACAGGGAATGGGATATCTGCTGAACCTCGCCATAGCGGGGCCCTCCTCACCTCCCCGTTCTGTGCTGCCGCCTGGCAAAAGGCCATTAGAGCCGAGCGAAACTGGTATATATTCCTCGACGACGGCGCGCATGCATTCCTCAGTATTGGCAGGACGAATATACATCAATGACTCGCGTCTTCTTGATTAGTGAACAGCGTGCCCATTCAGCTGAACTACCCAACTATTCTTTGTGCTTCGCAACGCTGAAAGGACAGGCACTACGGCGCGCATGATGTTGAAACTCTGCTTTATTGGACGTCCTCAGGTTTATCAAGTAACGGAATACAAGGACCTTTGTCGTTTCGGACACGTTTGGACCTTGGGCCTTTCACGTATTCCTTCCGGCCTCACTTGCCACACATTCAACTTCCTCTTTGACTTCATTCCTCGACATGGCATCCGTTAGACGTGCGCACACTCACCTTCAGTCAGAGGCTGTAGCATTTCCCGGCTATTCCGTCGCTCCTTTCTGTTATCCAATCCCTCCAACAGATGTCGATCCGCAGTCCAGCTCAACAGAGAGACCTGACGCCACTCTTCGAGAGAGTTGGTACCAGCGGGTACCCCCTGCCGATCACATGTCGGCTCTTCAGGCCTTTCCTGACAGGAAAGCTTGGTTGCGGGCGCGCTCCGCTTCTTATTCCGATTCCGGGTCGTGGTCGGGTTTCTTTGATGCCTTGCTCCCCTTGCTCCTATATGTGACGGTGTTCTTGGTGATACTTGTCTTTCTCATGGCGAGAGAGATGGGCGTCTTCGAAAATCAACTGGCGGAGAAATCTAGACTGATCAACGCGCTCTCGACCAAAAAGCAGGAGGTGGATAAGGAGAATCATCTGTTTTCTTTAAAACTCGACGCGACGCGGGCTGATTTGCGCGAGAGTCAAGGATCTACGAAAGCCGCCCTTGCGGAAGCTCAAGGTCTGACGGCGTCTCTCAAGGCCGTGCAGACTGCGCTTAAATGCGAGCAGGTTACTAGCGGGGCGAACCAAGCCAAGCTGAAGGATCTGCAGGCCGCCTTCGATACCCAAAGGACACAACGCGATACGGCCTATAAAGAATGCGACTCCCTTCGCGCTCAGCTTTCTGAGAAAGAGCAAGGTGTGCAGGTCCTGGTGGCTGGGATTTTGGGCATCCAAGTCCATATTCAACAGATTCAGGCCGCGCGGAATGATCTGCAGGCCGTCTTCGATACCCACAGGACACAATACGATACGGCCTATAAAGAACGCGACTCGCTTCGCGCTCAGCTTTCTGAGACACAGCGAAATGTGGAGGTTCTGGAGGCCAAGATTTCGTGCATCCAAGCCGATGCTCAACAGGCTCGCGACGCGGCGTTTAATGAATGCAACAGTCTGCGTGAGCAGCTCGCCAATCGGGAAAGAAGCGTACAGGCTCTCGAGGCTCGAATTGCTCAACTAGAGCAATCTGCGCGCGCCAGAGAACGAGCGGTTGAGGAGGAACGCCGGCGCTGGCAGGCAGAGAGGGAGCAGGAGAGAAGGCTTCAGGGTTGGCGCCACGCTACGGCAGAGGAGGTCCGACGGTGCCACGAGCGGGATGCTCGATGGCCGATTGGGACTTGGAATCAATCTCGGGCACTCGAACGATTCCATTTTGTCGTGGATGAATTCTCGAAGATGGAGTTCAAGTTCTCTGAGAGTCGGCCGCTTACCGCTGGTACTGTGCCATGGCCGGTGCTGCACCATCCTCAGACTCTTAGGTCGAGTCTTGATGAGGTTGGGTGGAAGGGTGTCGAAGAGTTCTTTGCTTTTGCCAAGGCTAATATGGCCAATGACACTGGCAGGTTTCAGAAGCTGCTGTCTACTATGCAGCGCACTTTTCATCCCGACAAGTGGTCGGCAGCCCGGAGGTCGGTTTTGGATGATGATATGCGGGGGTCGATGGAGGCGGCTGTTGTTAGAGTGTCGCAGGCGATTAACGGTATCCTCCAGGTGCAATCAGTGTCACGATGATTCTGATAGTGTACGCATTATTTGACTCGTTATAACATATGCTATAATCTTGCTATAATCATTTTTTCCCTTTCACCGCGATGTTGCGCAACGGAGGGTGCAGAGAACCGATACTTGTGACTTAGAGCTTGGGACGGCCACCATTGACTTCTGTTTGCCTGTGGTTTCCTGCTTGCTTCCTGCCTCGATCATGTTCACCGGCCTCCCGTTACAGGGAAGATCGTGAGCATCCCACGTAGAGTCGGGTTTACGAGACTACCGTCTTTGTGCTCTTCCATTTGTACACACCGCGCCGCTGACTTCTTGGCTTTCTACCACGCTGCGCCTTTGCTTGCTTGATAGTCTCTGGCAGGCCAGGTTGCGTGTGTGCTACAACGACTCACTTAGACTGCCCCAACGCACGCCAACTACATCATTTCATCGTGAGCATTTTCTACTATTCCAGATCGCTACAAAACGAGCTTCGCACGTTCATTCTTGGCATCTCGAGAAGTGGCGCAAGTCATGTGACGGTGCTCCAAGACTCTCGAACAGATCAATTCCTAACCATTCTAACACTTTAATTAGGCGCTACAATCATTATAATGGACCGTTCGTCATTAACTGTTCCCCATCTGTGCTCATGTCTGACAGACGCGATCCACTAGCACCAGTCAATCCCATTCTTGCGCAGCTCGCGGCCAACCTTCAAGAAATTAGAGACGACATCGCTGCGCTTGGCGCCCACTTGGGCGCCCGTGTTGATAATCAAAGAATTATGGGACACAACAACACTTTCCTCAGTACTCATCAACGAGGCCGCTCAACTTTTCCGCTGAAGCAGGTTTGTTCCTGTTTGACTTTTGTGTCCTATTTCCCACAGTGCTGAGCGCCGAGTAGGTACCGGGCGATGGTACGCCTCTTCTTGCCGTCGCTGGCTTTGCCCCCAACACAATCAATCACGCCAGTACATGGCAAATTCCTGCTGCTGGTCCTCCGGGTGTCGGGACACGCCCGGCATTCCTCAACGTCCCTGATCCAATAAACACGACCTTCACCAATCCCCAGCTCTGTGGGTTGATGCGCTTCTATAATGAAGACTTTGGGATTGTTGCCGGTGATAACATTGACACCAAAAATCGGAAGTTTTGGGATTGGATGACGGGGTATTGAAGTGAGTTTGAATATTTGGTGTGTCGCTGTTACAGAATTGACGAGAGAATGCTAGAAGCTGAGAGAAGAGAGGTTGGACCAATAGAGGGACTGGAGGTCAATGTTAATGGGTGCATACACAGGAATACGGATAAAGAAAGGCTGATTGCAGCCGGGAGGTGTAATTCTATTCATTGATGAGCTACGAAATGTGCAATAACCTTTACTTATTTTGTGTCGTCAACATCAAAGTCATAAGACATCTTGTTGTACTGGTCACCTGTAGGAATTTCTTTCATTCAAGTGATTATTTTCAATTTTATGTTGGTGCCTCCTAGAGCGCGGCACGACCTCGCGTCATCGTCTGGCGTATCTGAGTCAGACGTTGATTACCATTCTGAGCGTCTTCCTTTACGGGCATTTCCATTCTTGTTCCATACCTCATCCTCATTCATTTTGGGTCGGTCAGCATGGGTCAGTCTCCGTCACTTATCCTCTGTAATATGCGCTATAATGTTGCGGTAATTCTGGTGTGGTGTAGGGATTCCAAAGGTATGTTCTTTGTGTGATACCGGCGCCAACTGGCTCATGACGAATGCTAGTTTTTCAGATATATATCGTGAGTACCATGGACGAGCGCCTCGAAAAGACAGTAACGTTTTTCTCAAAGGGAGCGGTATCCGCTGACGTCGCAGCTCATTACCGAGAACAACATTCCCGAATTTGGTGCGTCTGTTACGCCGTCTTTCCTCAACTTTGTGTGCCGATGCCTTTATACAGACAACCTTTACCTCGACTTCAATGCAATTATCCACAACTGCTCACATCCCAACGACGATGACCCACACTTCCGGCTGACCGAGGCCCAGATATTCACCTCCATCTTCACCTATATCGAGCACCTGTTCTCCAAAATCAAGCCGCGCAAACTCTTCTTCTTGGCCGTCGACGGTGTCGCGCCTCGTGCAAAGATGAACCAGCAGCGTTCCCGTCGCTTCCGCACCGCGCTCGGTGCCTCTCAGCTTCGTGAAAAGGCGCTTGCCAAGGGCGAGGTCCTTCCCACAGAAAAGGCGTTCGATAGTAACTGCATCACGCCCGGCACGCCTTTCATGCAACGCTTACAGGAGCAACTGCGGTATTTTATCAACAAGAAGATAAGCGAGGATGCCGGCTGGCAGGAGGTCGAGGTCGTGCTCAGTGGCCACGAAGTGCCGGGAGAGGGCGAACACAAGATCATGGAGTACATCCGCCGAATGAGGGCGCAGCCAGGATATGACGGCCGGACGCGGCATTGTCTTTACGGGCTTGACGCGGACCTCATCATGCTCGGTCTGGTCTCGCACGATCCTCACTTTTGTTTGCTACGTGAAGAAGTCAAGTTTGGCCCTTCATCATCAAAGTCCAAGGGATCCAAAGGTCCTGAACAGATCAACTTCTATCTTCTTCATATCTGTCTTCTTCGCGAGTACCTGGACCTGGAGTTCAATGACGTCGCGTCATCTCTATCCTTCTCTTATGACCTTGAACGTGTCATTGACGACTTTGTGATGCTGGCCGTATTCGTGGGCAACGATTTCTTACCGAATCTCCCCGATTTGCATATACACGAGAATGGCTTAGAGAAACTCTTTGACGTGTACAAAAAGGTGTTACCAGCAATGGGTAAGTCTACGCCTCACGTCAAGGCCAGGACTAATGTGTGCGCAGGCGGCTACATCAACCTTGCAGGTACTATCAATACGACGCGCTTACAGATGGTCCTTGACGAAATGGCTACTTGGGAGAAAGATGTGTTTGAAAA
>QLPD01008130.1:0-10541 GCA_003314085.1 Hymenopellis raphanipes
TGCTCTGTGGCGTTGTCGTAGTAGCTCTTCCCAAATCAACCCGAATGTTCGATATGCGCGGCGTCCTTGCAGCCTTCAAGAGTCTCGCAATCTTGCCGGTAATGCTCGCCTCGTCTTCTCCCACCATCATGCTCGCACCATTTCCGGCGCGCCCAATCCCCTCACACATCGCCGTAGAAGCAGAGTTCCCGATACCCAGACAAAAGACGCGCAGGTATGCATTTGTGGGAGCAGATGCTACGGCATCTTTGACTGTCTGAAAGACCTCTTCGTTGTTCCAGGCATCACCATCTGTCAGCACGATGACATTGGTGGGACGGTCGGTTTTGCGCGCCAGAAAGCAAGCGGACAATGCGCCGCAGATCTCCGTACCACCATAGTGCGCGCTCATGTTATCAACATGTTTCGTCGCATCGTCGAGAGTCTCTTGATTATATGACATACTGCCGCCTGGCCAGAGCATCGACGACGTGCTACCGAAGGAGACGATCTGGAAAGCGGTACCCTTGTGCGGTAGCGAACGCAACATGATGACGAGCGCCTTGCGGGCGGCGACGATACGTTTCCCGCGCATCGAACCACTACAGTCAACCAAAAAGATAAATTCTTGGCTGGTGGGCTCGGGAAGATTGAAGCGCGGAACAAGCGTCAGAGCCATGGCGACGCTGTCGTGCTCGGGATGAAGCTCGGCAATGCAGCAAGGCGCATCAAGCCCGGCTGACTGAATCGTGAGGACAAAGTTCTTCAGAAATGGTGCGTCTGAAGCGAGAGAAACACGGGCATAGTTCGCAAAAGGGAGATCCTGCGCTCCGGGCAGCGAAGGATCTGGACCAAGTTCTGTAGAAATCGGGTGTGATGGCGAACCAATTTTCCTGATTGGAGACGCAGCTTCAACGTCGATGCTGACGTTGATGAATGGGGAGACATTGTAATTCAACGAAGTCGGTGGCTGGCCATAGCGGCATCCAATGTGGGCTGGGAGGAGCAAACGAACGGAATCGTTTCCCTCGTCCTCTGTAAGCTCAATCGCGTAAACGAGCTCAATTTGAACCTCTTCCCCAGGCAAGAGATTGCCGACGGAAACTTGAAACACTAAGGGGAATTTGGATCACAGACATTGTTGAACGTGGGCAACGAACATACCATCAGCTGTCTGCTGAGTCGCCAAAGAGGCGGTCTTGCCTTCAGACAAAGCGGTATCGTACGTCGTCCGAGCTTCAGTTTTATCTTTGACTACACCCTGAAGTTTGGTACCGTCTTGCTTCATGATTGCGAATCCACAGACGGCGGCGCGTGCTGGTACGGGGAAAGAATAGACTGCCTCAATGGGGACTGTCGCATCACTGAGAAACTTTTGGATCAGCTTTACCTGTGCGCCCAGTTCCTTTACACTGGCCGCCGCGGTGACCTGAAGTAGGGGGAGGGAGGTGAGAGACCGTTGGTTGGTGTAGCAGATTCCCCAGAACCGTTTAGTCATGACAGAGAACTAAGATCGTTATCGTTCAAAGGTCCCAGACCTTTATAGCTGTCAGGATGCGCATCTGATGTCGCAACAGAGTCATGAGTGGCTATACAGTCGCGTTCATCAATCAAGTTCGTCCAGCTCGTGCCGGACCCCGAGTATTTATTTTTGACGGACGATCGAAGATCACGCGGCCACTTTGACCAAGTCTCCAAGATGGAAACCACTTTGACCAGCTCTTTGCTGGACCCCAAAATGGACCTAACAAAGTACAGCTGCTGGTCATATAAAAGGAAGGATGAATGTTGGGCAAGGCCATCACACTCGATAACCAACAATGCTCAACCTCATCAGCTTTGCTCTACTTGTCTCCATCTTTATCCGTCTTGTATATCGCCCACAAGACTTAGTAAGTGTCTCGTTTTCTCTTTGTTGACTTCTTCTTAGCATTCACTAGATCCCCTCTGACCCCGCTGAACTTGCTTCCTTAAGGGAAGCGCTTGCCCGTATTGAAGCCGACCGCGACAATGTCGCGGCCACGCTTTGGAAACAGAATCGCGACATAAAGATTCTCGTTGATCGCGATGTCCAGAAGAAAACGAAGGAGCTCGTGCAAGAAGTCCGGGATAGAGACACCATCATTAACGAGAAGGACTGCCAGATGCGCTTATTCCAACGGTCTCGCGACGAAGACGTCGCACAGCGGACTCTAGACTCCGTAGATCGCTCTCTTCGTGCTGAAAAGCGCGTAGAGCTGCTCGAAGCGGAACTCCGCGCTGAAAGGATGAAGAATTTCACTCTCGAAGGAGAAAACTCGGCGTTGGCATTAAATAACTCAGCCTTGTCGCGTCGCATTAGTGACTGGGAGAACGGCGGTATAGGCGTCCGTTATTTTTCTAATGTTTGGTCTCATCGCTGACAATTCTTTCCAGACCAACTCGCCCGCGTACCTCCGCGCTCAAGTCGAAAGCCGGGAACACACCATCGCCGAGCTTCAGTTCCACCTCAGATCGCTCGAGGACCGCAATACTTGCCAACTCCTTCAGATCCTTGAAGTCGTTTCTGCCCAATTTTGCATTGACATACGCCAGGTGGCGAATTGGTTGACGGAACGGCTATCCGAACCTTGTTCACCGCTTGTTCTAAAAGCGATACAGCTCTTGGTCGCGCACCAAAAGCGGGAAGCTGACATTCAACGCTGTCAAGCTGAGATGGCCAATCTGCCGTCCCCCCCTCCGACGCCTCCTCCAACCCGTAGTCGGAAGAATGGAAGTCATAATCACGAGTCGGAAGAGGAGTACGATGGCTCGGAAGGAGACTACGATGGCTCGGAAGGGGAGTACGATGGCTCGGAAGAAGAGGATGCTGGCTCGGAGGACGAGGATGCTGGCTCGGAGGAAGAGGATGCTGGCTCGGAGTGGGATGCTGGCTCAGAGGAGCAGGAGGAGGACGACAATGGATCAGAGGAGGACGAGAGCAGAGGATCAGAGGAAGGCAGCGACTCTGGAGAAGAGCATGACGGCGAGTCTTCCGAGGAGGAAAACTTATAATTCTTTTCCGACATACCCTTTCACGACGCGATCATCGACTATTCCAATCTCTTTCTTGACGTTGACACGTTCGGGAGGACCCACACAACCACGTTTTACCACACCTATCCCTCCCACGCCTTTCCACACACCGACTTTGACGACAGGATTAGGAACGGATGCACGACGCGGTAGGGGGCAATAAGCACTACCACTTGTATACCGGCGGTCTCCCGTTTCTCTTCATGACCGACACCCCGTTGGCTGACAATGTTCCCAACACTGGCTGGGTGTCGGCGCCGTTGTCTCACGCGCCAAAGGACTTCGACAGGACTAGAAATGGATGGATGACGCAGCAGGGGGCATTAAGCACTACCACTTGTACGCTGGCAGTCTCCCGTTTCTCTTCCCATGGCCCGACATCCCACACCTTGGGTTGGATGACAATGTCCCCAACCCGCCCGAGTCAGTTTTTTGTTGGATGACAATGTTCCCAACACTGGCTGGGTGTCGGTGCCGTCGTTTGTTCTTTGTACACTGTACGGTGTACAACTCCAGTAACGGTTGGATGACAATGTCCCTAGCCGGTCGGATGCGATACTGGATTAGTACGTGAAGCTGGTGCGTGGTTTGTTTGTGGTGGCGGCCAGTTTTTTGCGTCTGCCGGGGGTGTCTCCTGTTCCTGTGTAAAAAGTCGCTTTGGACAGTCTGGTCTCTCTTCTGTTTGTTTCTATCTATTTAGATCTCGTTTGTATTCTATCTGGCTACCGTGTATTCAGTTTTCCCGGCTCTCTATTCTTTTTGTGCAATCGTCATCTACGGTGAAAGTTCTAACTGTCAATGAACGAGTTAGCTTGACCTTTGACCTCGCCCTGTGGAGTCTTTCGGGGGCAAACATCTACCAGACCCTATTTCGAACGTTTCGAATTGGTGTGAGAATGAGGTATACATATAGCCTGAGTGTGGTGCTTTAAATACGTTTCTTTGTCTGCGACAGGCATCACTTGAACGTTGCCGAGCTAGTGGCGAAATGGACCAATTTTTCTCACGGTTACTTTCCGCTTCCCACCATCAACATTTCCTTTATGCTGGGAGACTGAATGTTGGAACACTGAAGTTAGATCTTGGACCTTATCACGTCTCTACACAGCAGAAGAGAAATCGAAGGTCCTACGACAAATGCCGGGAAATGTCATGGTGCTCGGCTGGCTCCCGTACGCAATCGTAATTTTGCCAACGTTATGGCTTCCGTTTCTCCTAACGCTCTTCTTTTTAGGCAAAGCTTGATTTTACGGGGATAGGTTGGTAGCCTGGCAGTATACTTCGTGTCAGTGAGTACTTAGTAGCGGTCACCTGATCGATGACTCATCGTTCGCTGACTGGCGAAGTTCGGTCAGTCTTGACACACGGCTCTTTGTTAGACGGTTGTCTGGACTTGTTTTATCAAAAAGAACTCATGATATCCCGTGCTTTGCTGAACACATCAATTCAATACCGAGTCACAAGCGCCCCACCCAACCAGCCTCTGGTCACTCGTGTGCCCACCATTACTCAGCACGACGATAAACGTCTTACGAGGGAGAACCATTCTATAACCGAAGGCTCGTCTGACGCGTCCTTCCTACTGTAGTCGGCTGAGGCGTGCTAAAGATCCCGTGTTCACTTTCTTCTCACCATTGACATCGCTGGAAGGGTTCTCGCATAAAAGGGCTTGCATGGGACAAACGGCAGATCCATAACCATGACTACTCTTGAACTATTCCCTGCTCCCTCTCATGCGCCCTCTCTCCACTCCCCGTCGCGTCTTCCCGGCGCAGATGTTGCTTCCACGAAGGCTCTGATTGACGTGTTGAAGGATAACCACGAGAAATGGCATATATTCTTTAACGACTTGCGTTTTCATAAGTGAGTACTGGTACGGATCATTGGCGTCATCTGATATATCTTTGCTAGTCATGTGTCGCATCACGTCTTGGCTATTTGGGCTCTAGGCGCGAATAAAGATCTCATTCAAGCCGCGTACAAGTTTGATATACCTACTCAGAAGCCCGTTATCAAGCCTCCAGGCGTTGTCACCGAATCGAACTTCAATGACCATCTTGGAGCTGAAGAGTACGTTGTTTACGCGTTCATACTAGTGTTATCACTGACCTCCGTCTGAAGGTATTATGTCGCGTATGTGGACTTCTTCAAAGCGAAAATCGCAGAGAAAGGTGTTTCGCAAGTACTTGAAAACTACCTGTTCGCACGAAACGCCAATGTCGTTGATGGTGCGCCTCAAAATAAACAACCCCTTATGCTCGCTCGTTTGTTCGACGGAGCTGCACACTCCATGATCCACGTCGGGTACGGGTTGGAGTTTGGCATTCCCGGAATGGTGGTGGAAGGTAAGGCATTTCGTGAACAATGCACCAGATACATATATGGCATCTTTTGACAGGTCTCGCACAAGTTGCTGTACATGAAGCTCGCAATGCTCCTTTCTACCCTGCATCGCTCTTTGAATCGGTATCCGCTTTGGGCATGTTGGCCTCCAAGGTCGACACGAATCTAGTACTGGATGAACCGAAGTCTCCCCACGCTCCTAAAACCAAGAAGGAGGTCCACCTCTTCGATATCATGGCTCGTATTCTCAAGGACGACCGGTTCCAAGCTCCGCCCGCCGATCCGAAAAACTTCTTCACCGAGACTATGAAAGCAAACTCTTCGGCTATCGTCGAATACGCGAATCAGTGGACGTTGAACCTTGACGAGCCCCATAATGTTCATCGCAAGATTGAAGAGCTACAATGGATGAACACTTTGGTGTACAGCGTCTCTGGATTCAACGCCCCGGAGAAAGAGTTCTTTGCCGATTTCTTCCTGTACGTCGTAAGCCACTTTTGACGTTCTAGGCGTTTAATCGCTGTGAACAGCATGCATCTTGTGACCTCGTCGTTGTTCCTTCCATCCATTGTGGCCTATCTCACGCCACCCTCTCAGAAGCTGTTCCTCAGAGGCTACCTCACGATCTCATTGGCGTTCTGGGTCTCCCGACGTCCACGATCCTTCAACCTCGATATTGCCAAGTTCTTTTCCGCCGACCTGGCGATGTCCAAGCAGCCCTCTCTCACATTTGAATCCCCCACCTGGGCTCTAGTTTCCGGAACGGCGACCGCCAATCAATGGTTCCCCATTATTCAGGACGCTATTCTACACCAAGACGACCACCTGTGCAAGATACAGCGTGCGTTCATGCACTTTGCTGAACAATACGGCTCGAGGGAGAGCGGGCTGCAGGATTTCGCGAGTACGGAGTTGGCGGGTGCTAATGCTATTGACGGGAGCTTGTTCATCAGAGCGGCTGGGCTGACTGCGAAGGCTATGGGCCGCGTGATTAGTGAAGACGAGGGTCTGGGCTGGGACCGCTGATTTTTGAAAAGTTATGACTGAAAAGGAGCAGTAACTAACATTGTAAACAAGTAGGTTGAACTGGCAGTGATTATTAAAATGTACGAAGGCCGATATGTCAAGCAGATTTTTTGAAGAAACGGACATCTGTGTTGTATCTAGCTATGGCCTATTCGGTGTTTTTAGTTTGTACGTCTCTCTATTTTGTTTGCAATCATCATCTAATGATTGTCATTCAATGCAACAGTTGTTATCGAGTTCGCACGGGTTTTTTTTGCCATCAGGTGTGTTAAGATTGGTTAAGATTGATGGAATCGCCGCCGCTCGGAACGCGCTACCGTTCAAATGCCCCACTGCTCACAGAGAGCTGCCCATAAGAGTTACTTCGATCAGTGTAATAAATTAGACTCGGGAAAGTTTCAAAGAGGTGGCGGACGCGTTATGGGTGTGATTCATTGAACTCATCTCTGCAGGAAACATTAGCATTGCTCTATCGATTGAGTAGGGGCACGAGTCTCACCGAAATCGTCGCCTGGACGACTCGTGAACGCCTGTGAATCGAGAACCTGCCTGAAGACACAGTTCACTTTGGAAAACTTGGAAGCAGGCAGGTCGACTTACATGCCATCGTGGGATGTTACTATCGTCCTCGTCGAGAGAGCCTCAGATGTCATTCGGGCCGTGGCGTCACTGTAGACGTTGATACCCGTGGAACGAGCAACCTTGATGAGTAGTCCTAAGGGAGATGGATGAGCGATACGAGTGCGCTCCGCGGATAACGACTTACGAGACATGGTTATCTCGATTTGGAGCTTGACGATGTAAGTAACGGGATGGAACTATTCGCAGGATGGTAAGCTTGGGGTTCCGGCACGGGACGGTCGCTGTACCTGGACGTAGACGAAGCCATTGTGCAAGGTTGTAGCACCGAGGAGTAAAATATCCATACCAATGGAGAGGAAGATGATATACTCGTTGAATCTACGAAATAGATAAAATCCGGGTTCAATACAACAGGGAATAGATATACTTCATGACCTTGTCATACTTCTTGAGACCATAGTCGACAAGTCGGGTCTTGACTACTCGGATGAAGAGAATGTTCAGGGAGAGATCGAGCAGAAGGTAGACAGTCTTCTCAAATCGGTCCCACCAGTGGTTGAGCTACGAAGGTGCCACGCATCTGAACGGGGCACAGAAATGTGAATTACAAGAACTGACCCAAATGTAAGTGTGATTAATCTGAAGTTGCGCAGGAATCCCTGAATGACGTGCATTTCCCATTTAACCAACGTTCGCGCAGGTGAGCAGGGAACACTCACAGATGCAAGCCGTCGAGAGCGAGATCATGGTAACAACACCAGTCGCAAAGAGCCGGAGCTTGATCTGGAATAACGTCAGAATCTTCGGCATCCTGACATACAGACGGGGACACTGACTCTTTGCCTCCGATCAGAGTACAGAATACACAGTCGGTTGACTATGATGAGCATGAGGCACTGGACCTGGAAACATCTCTAATGAGCGCGGCATGGCTTTGTGCTGTGACCGTACTTGAACGATCCAGAAGACGACTAGAAGTGTGAAGACTGCAACACTAGGAGGGAACTTTTTGGCGCTGATGGGATGAGATAAGTGGGTGGAAGTCATTCCTAGTATGGAACTTACAGGTATCCCCAGCCGAGGATCTGGGGATGGCGGATGGTCAGTAACCAGTTCTGACAGATAAGGATGCCCTGGGGGAAAAACGTACGGATAAACCGACATTACTGTGATACAAGAATGAGTATCATGACACGGTATGGGTTGTAGGACTTAACGCAGCAATTTCGAGCCAGATCATGAATAGAAAGGCAGAAAACTTGGAGGGCGTCAGCAGGAGCCCTCGCAGTGACATGAACTTACTCGTCGCGATCGCATAGTTTCCTGTATGGCATTTCGTGTAACGTGGACGGTGAATCCAAGCTGCGAGGTATGTTCATCAACGCGTCGCGCTTGAGAGAGCATGCTTACGAAAAATCCAAATACGATGGAGCCAAGTGAAAGGTCACCTGGAGTGACGACCAATTCCTGGAATCTGAGAGGCCGGTCGTGATTGAGAGTAGGCTTAGAGGAAGCAAGATGAACACTAACGGTTTCTCTGTTTTGAACCCGACATCGATTCCGCCCATAGTGTTGTCGAATCACGACTAGTCCGTGAAGAGCAAGCGACGAATATATTCAACGTTAGTTCACATCCTCTTATATATGCCAGCCTTTTTCCAGGTCGCGACTCAACCTTTTCCATGCTCCCCCGAGACTATGTTTCATGGGAATACTTGTAGAATTAGGAGACAATTTAGGAGAGCTTAATCGAGTCTTGAGTTCCCGCTAGCACGAATAGCCAAAGGCAGCCCCCCCAGAGCTCAGCACTCGCAGGATCAAGATCATCCAACGACGAGTGATCTTAACATGACATCCCGCTTACGACCTGAGTGAGGTGGAGGTGTGAGTAATGTAGTTAGTAGATACAAAGAGTGCAAGGCTCACTCGACGATCACCCTTGTATAAACTCCCGTTTAACCGCAAATAATTGAAGGATCGCCCGGCGGTAAACGAAAATATACCGAAGAGTGGTGTTCATCGCCTCCTGGAGGCGTTTTGAGAACGACAGCACAGTGGGGGATCATTAACACCAACATCGAGTTCTTGAATGATGCCGTGCAATAGCCTTCTGGGCGAAAGTGTTGATGAAGGAAAGGAGCGTGGCACGTAGTAAGGAACGGTCGAGACAAAGGAGGGAGGAGGCCTAAGGTACGTGACGCAGAGATAATCGAGGACGTCGAACAGATCAGCAGTGAATGACGCGAATGAGCCTGATTTTGGAAAACTATCAGTCTACCAATCAGTCAAGTCCTGTTAACAGAAGGTGAGCTTACTCGTCCACGCGTCACGTATAATCTCGTCTTCACTCTTCCACTTGAGCCAGAAGCATTGCCACTTTCCAAGGTCGCTATAGCCATGGTCTTCAGGTTCGTCTATGTCGTTCTCGACGACATCCGCGACTTTTCGCGTACGTATTCGCAGGAAGCGGCTGGCCTTGTTCTGCTTTTGCAAGACATACGATCACCGAAAGAATCTTCTTGGCGAGAGGAGCTCATCCTGCTGAGGTACCCTTTAGGTCTTGAACGCTCTTACTTAATCTATAGCTTTTTCCTTTGTAGCCTAACCCCATATCGTTGCGATGAGCCAGTGCTCCTACGTAGTAGCCAGAGACGATTAGGCCATATGTAGAGTCCAATACATTGATGGTACAGAAACAGATGTACATCTATAAATTAAATAAGGTAGCGCTGTATTGCCCAAAGCCAAAAAAAATTGTAGGGAAAAATCACTCAAGTGCGAATCCTTCAAAATCCAAAAACGCTTCCTCTAACGACATCTTGCGCACGACGAGGGCTTCCACGATAAGCCTAGGCTCCCCTCCGTCTCCCGTTCCTCCAGGAACTTGCACTTTTTTCGCAAAGGAGTGCGACGCAGGCGCTGGGGTGGCGAACACGTCGTCGTCACCCTCAACCTCGGTAAGACTGATGACAGGTATAGCATCGTCCGTCGTGGCAAAGGGCTGCGGCTCGACCGAGACATGTAATTCCTCTAGCCCAGAAACCAGCTCGTCCGTAGCGACGTCCTTGGTTGGAGGCAGTGCCTCCGTCGCATGGACCTCGAGCGCCTTTCGGCGGTCCTCCCTCCTACGGTCCCGCGCTTGCCGCCGCTTCTGGCCCTTGGTGATCACCTCTCCATCAGCGTTTTCGCGCGGCATATGCTTAAACTTTTTCTTGAGCTTCTTGTTCTCGGCAGGAGGGAGAGTGCCAAGCGGGTTTACTCGTCTGCGTACAGGGCGGGGTTTGAACACTGAGGAGATTTCGAGGTCGATGGAAAAGGTATGAGCCGGCTCAGACTCGGATGCTTCGGACTCGAGATCCATGGAGAATATGGAGAGGGATGAGGAAGAAGCATCGCGCAATCCAGCATCGGACTCGGAGTTGCCCGTATCGTTATCGTTGTCGGCGTCCGTCTCCGTCTCTGTACCCGTGGTATGGCCGCCCCCATCGAAGGAGTCATCCGAAGGCACCCTAAATGCCTCCCTTCTACGGTGGCTCCCGTTGTAGTCCTCTAAAATG
>QLPD01008133.1:0-10772 GCA_003314085.1 Hymenopellis raphanipes
CTTAAGAACCCTCTTAAGAGTAGTACAGAGAATGTCATGGATAATGATATATAGATACAAAATGCAATGCTTAAGAACTAGCTTAAGAACTGACTTAAGTTCCCATGATGAGGCTTTAAGCTATCGATTAAGATTACCGTCTTGAACTCTTGCCTCCTCTTCCACCTCTCCCTCCGCTATTTCTCGCTGACCGTGTCTTCTGCTTCGTTGCCGCCACCTCCTCCGCTTGCAGAACTTTGCTGGACTTGTTCGCGGACTTCGACGAGCGTGTTTCCCTAACCGATACCTGTTCCTTCGCTGACGCGCGCGTCACACGGCTCTTTTTGATGTCCCGTGTGTCTGCCTCCTCAACGGCCTTGCGCTTCCGAGCGCCGCCTTTCTTCTTTTGGGACCGGTCTTCATCACCGTTCCCCACCTCTTCATGCCCTCCTTTCTCCTGTTCAACGTGATCGTCATCCAGACCTCGCTGTTCATCGAGACACCTCTCCTCCTCAAGCTGCTTCTCCTCGGCGAGCCGCTTCTCCTCAACGCGCTTCTCCTCGAGACGCTTCTCCTGCTCGAGACGCTTCTCCTGCTCGAGACGCTTCTGCTGCTCGAGACACTTCTCCTCCTCGAGGCGCTTCTCTTCGGCAAGCTTCTCCTCGACGCGTTTCTCCTCCTCGACGCGTTTCTCCTCCTCGACGCGCTTCTCCTCCTCGACGCGCTTCTCCTCCTCGACGCGCTTCTCCTCCTCAAGGCGCTTCTCCTCCTCGACGCACTTCTCTGCGGCAAGCTTCTCGTCCTCAACACGCTTCTCTGCGGCAAGCTTCTCGTCCTCAACACGCTTCTCCTCCTCGAGGCGCTTCTCTTCCTCATTCAGGTCGTGCGCGGTCTCCATCTTGTTTCCGCGCTCCGAACGCTTCGCTGGCGATGCACGAATGCCTTCCGGGGAGGACTGCTTGGTGGGGGAGGCCGGCGTTGTGTGCGATCCGATGTCTACCTTCCGAGGTGATTCTTCGGGAGTCAGAAAGCGAAAGGGTGTTGATGTTGTCTCGCCGAAGTCCTCGATAAGCCTTGCAATAAGGTGCACACGGGCAGTACTGAGGGCGAGACCTGGAGTCGCGGTCAGGTAAACCAGGAGCTCCGGAAGCTGCGCCGTATTGTAATAAATGTCGGGATCGGAGATGATGGAGTCCAAATCGATTGGTACACGTCGTTTCGGGTGGTGTGCATGTTCTATATGTTGTACTTAAAATAACAGAATCACAGTAGCATTTTGAACATACCCCACAGAGCAGCTAGATATTCCTTCAGGGTAGCATCTTGCTGTGCACCCGTCGCGTTATCCACGTCCATGTTTGGAAAGAGAGGTACGCCGTCAGGCGATTCCACAAAGGGATGATTCTTCTTGCTCAGTTCTACGGGGAGTTATAAATCGTCGCAGCCTGAGAAGGTCCGACTTACTGGGAACATGAACATTGAACCACTCCACTACATCTGTGCAGAGGTTTTCCGGTAGAACTTGGCTCAGTTGGAGCCTATCATTGTCGGCGGTGGCGCCGTTGTGCTCCGCACTGCGAAATGGTCGTTAGATTGCATAAAATGTAACGAGTTTGTCACGTACATGCCACATTCAACGTCTCCCGTCTCGCTATCACGATAACCATACACTAGTGACACCGCACAGGGCCCAAGGCTTGACATTTCCTTGCAAAGTCGTTCGACGTGCTTCCGCAAGACCGTCGGCAGTTCGGCTGCTTTTCTGTAACGACCCGTATATCGGTCAATCATATCCATTGGATTCAGGAAGGAATAAACACTCACGCTTCGTGATCGTCCAATTCCTTAGCCTGTGTGGCATACTCCTCCTGCTGCTCTTTCGAAAGTTTGCTCCACGCATCGTTTGTGGCTTTACGACTAGCGCCAGCGTTATTCCCGTCCTTGATCGAGTCCTTAAGGGCGGCGGCGTCCTGTCGGAGCGTGTCCCAGTTCGCCAACTTGAATAGACGTTGGCCTGTCATAACAGTCGAGAATTTCAGCAGGCCTCCGCCGGCGCCAGCTGCTACCGTCTTCACGGTGTTCCCGGAAGTCTCTTCAGGCTCCTCGTCACTGGTTTCTTCGTCGTCGTCCTCATCATTGCTATCGAGAGTTTTGATCTTCTTGCCACGGTCGATGGTATTGTTCTTTTTGTTCTGGTAGAACTTCTCAATGGTCTGTAGAGGAGTGTCATTCGTGCTATACTCCAAGTATTGCTTAGACACGTACCGTCTTCCAATGTTTCTCCGCTCTAGTCTTCTGATCTTCAGTCGCTCCCGGTGGGTTCACGAGAGGCTGGAAAACGGCATGCTTCATCAGAGCCTTGGAAGCCTTGTTCTTCCAGGAGCGCAGAGCCACGTTATTGCCCTTGTGCTTGGCGACTTGGTGCGCCCAGTCCGGCATCAGATACCACAGAAGTGTGGACTGGTATTCGTCGAAACGACTGCCTTTGCTCTGGCGCAAGTCGATTTTTTGCAGTTCGGATTTTGGCAGCGTCCTCGGGTCGTATGGATCTGCGAGCCATGGATTGTCGTCGTTCAAGTTGTACGCGCGTTTCATGGTCAGGGAAGTGCGGGCGGCGGTGAGAGCAGTGAATCTGAAGGTGATGGCTAAAGTAGAGGAACGTCACATTCAAACAATAGCCTCACCGTTTGTCATTGTGGACAAAGTGCAGCCTCTTTTTGGTCACGCCACACGTGAAGCTCATTGTTTGCCAGGAGTTGTCTATACATGGTAACTCGCATGTGGACGCCGGGTGCAATGAGAAGAGGCCTGAGAGGGAGCGTGCAAGTTAGTGAGTGAACACAAGAAGTAACGAACAAATGTACCAGTCGAGACAAACGCTGCCCTCACGGTGATCAATGTCTTGATCACGCAGGGGGCTACATTGAAATACATGACATTCGTATATGTACATTAACAGACCGTAAGATACACTATTATACACTACGACGCGAATGGATCATACAAGCTTTGGCCTTTACTGTTAAGCCGTCTACTACGAAAAACCTGGTTTGCTTCTTGGTCCGCTTTGCTGTCTGCCAACATCACCAAGTCCGAATCTAACACATTGAACAATCCGGGGGCCTCTTCGTCTTGACGTCCAAACCGAGGTTTAACTGCAATCGCTCGCCATTGACCCACAGTCGCCGTTCCGTGATCATCGTCAACATCAACAGTTCCTGTCGTGGACCACTGAATACCTCTGAAGAAGTATCCTTTATAAGGTCCGTTCCAACAGTACCATCGACTGTTATCGTGCGGTTTGGAACCGGGCGACTTGGGGGTGTACTGACTTGGCGTATGCGAAGTCGTCGACTCTTTCGCATTGCCGTGCTCGACGCGATATAACTTGGTTTCTCCGTTTTCCTCGAACTGACGTAGCAGCCAGACGCGCTTTTTCTTGCTGGCGCTCTTGTTCCAAAACACACATACGTTGCGGCCCTTCAAGTCCGGATGAAGCAGCCAGTGTCGTTCCTCGGCAGACGGCATGTTAGAGGGAGTGACGGTAGGCAAGGAAAGTGCTGGTCGTTTATGAGAACGTCGTATTGACCAAGCACTGTCCATTTCCTCCTTGAAGTGGGTGAGGTTTCCCATGTATCCGTTACGTTCGTGCCAAGGGTTCAGAGGGTATGCCACACGTAACGGCCACCCAGTGCTTCAAGTTCGTCAGAAAGACGACTTGATGCAATTATGATAAACACTTACTGTTCATCAACAACGTGTTGATAACTCACAACAACTTCCACCGATCCCAAACCGCTTTGACCACTGACCCCGTAAAGCTGCACGCGCACTGTCAAGCCACTCTCATCTCCCGGATCTAACCCGACGTCCTGAACATTCCCTCTCCGTCCCTTGTAAAAGCCCGTATATCGACGTTTCAAAGAGTTCACAATCACCACGTCAGCACCCTTCCAAGGAGCATTTCCAGTAAAATACCCTGGACGCCGCATGTATTCGGGAACACCAAATCCAGTCTGACGGCGATCGCGAAGAGGCTTAGCCACCGCCGGTGCGGCATGGGGGTGGTGGGGCACGACATCGACGTTCGGCACCCAGTTATCTGCACATCGCCTGCACGCATTCCTGTGCACTGTAATCGTCTGTACATGTAGTTAGCACAATCTTAGATGTATGACAACTGTCTTCACATACCCGAGCAACTTTGCCGTCAATGCTGTCAGTGTGGGTGAAGACATCGACTTCCTTCCCAAAGACTGAAAGCACCCAGCCGGCCGCCAGCAAGTACTTTGAATGGACGACCTCCACATATTCCATCAGCCTCCAAACCTTCAACAGCCTCCGACCGTCAATTTCCACGTCGTCCCTTCCTGCAGAAGTGACGACCACGTTCGTACCCCGAATCTCTTTGACCTGACCTTCAACGCCCGCCTCCGCAACCTGCTCCACACCGTCAACCTTCGCCGGCCTGGCTACTTCCTCCACAAAGTCGCCAATCTCAAGACGCCATTCGGCTGCAGGAGGGAGAGATTGCTTGTTGATATGATGACAGTGGGAATCTAGGAAGGCGGCACGCAGATTGGTGGGAATGCACACGGCGTCTTTCAGACAATCGTGCCTGCAGCGGAGCACCAGAAGATCCTCGTCGAAATATCTTCCGGGCAACTGATCATAAACAGACCAGTTCGTCCTGTGATCGCTGGTGGACGTCGAACCCTCGATGACATTGTCATAAAACTGGAGGTCATTGGCTTCCGTGTTTTTGAGAAGTGTGAGCTCAGAAGAATCAAGGAGTTGTGCTCGTGGTCGCACGCCACGTCGGCTCCACTTCTTCAAGTCCTGCTCCAGGTCTTTCTGGTAGCGCCGTCGCTGAGCACGTTCTTGGGGAGCGACAAGAGATACACGTTTCCCATTGTCGTTGATGTCGTGTGCAGATTCTCGTGCTCGGGCATCTACAAGGACACGCGGTACCAGCAAGACGTCGTAATAAAGGTCGCCCCGGCAGGCAAATCCGACGTCTCCAGCGTACGCGCCACCGCGGACACTAACCCAATGACCGACTAAGTTGATGCGAGATGTTTTACGGGCACGAAGACAAGCGGCACGCTCCGGAATGTCCAGAATGCGATGGCGAGAGGGAAGACTGATCGTGACAAACTCTGAGGCGAGGAAGTTCTCAACATCAACCAAAGTTGGCCGACCAGCCCTAGACACTTTGCGTTCGTCGGAGGGAAGAGTTTTTAGGATGCGGGGAGGGTCAAAGTCGAGCAGGATGTATATGCGCCACTGCTTTTTGGTATTCTGAAGGCTGGGCAAGAGCCAGGCATCGATGACGTCGAAGGGGAGGCGAGAATGATCCTGGTGAATGCGGGACAGCCGCCTGCGAACTTCGTGCGCGGTCCCGAACTACAACACACTGTAAGCAAGTACCATTAGAAAAGACCACTTTCATACCTGTTTGAAAGAGTAGCTAACCAGCTCCCTACTAAGGTCCTGCGCTAGAGCACTGATGGCGCGCTCGTGCGTCCCGTCGCCCGCCGACCAGTGCATCAGGAAAAGCACTTTGGCGTTAGGGTGACTTAAGTATACAGTCATATATAAAGTTAACCAGAGTGCATTAGTGCACTCTGGTCAACCGAAGTCCTCTCAAGTTAACTCCTGCATCTCCCAGCTGCAGCAGTCACCCGAGGACAACCCAAGCCTCTTTGAGTATCACTAAGCATATGCCTCAGACATGCCATAACTCAGAGATCCTTAAGCAGACTTATTTCCCAATGAATCACACAAAGAAGAAACCACACAGCTCAAAGACTACCTTGAGGAAGACCAAAGTTTACAAAGCTATATACTAGCATCATATTTCAAGTGTACCTACTACTGGTCTACAGCCCGTTCCGAACTCAGGCCCGTCTCGCGCATAGCTATCAGCACAGCTTGAGTACATGTCTTCGTTGCTCGCCGGATGAGTAGAAACGCGTGCGGGTCGTCCTCGCGACGGAATCCGAGAAAGAGCAACGTATAAAATTGCATGAATACGACTGTTGGTCGCGAGACATTTGTCCGAACAAGCAGCAATTCTTTCTGCGATGGCGCAAACAGGGCGATGCATGAGCTTAAAACGAGTTCAGCAAAAAGAAATCAAGACCAAAGACTACACACTATTTTTGGCTAGATGCGTCTACAATGCCATCAGCCCAAATCCCAACTTGTAAATTCGTTACAGGCAAGAAAACGACGGCGCGGAAGCTCGTCCTGACTCTTGAAGCCCGACGTCGTCGTTGAGAGATCTTGGTGCTCCGTCCAGGTCCTGGAGGCTGACACGTTCGTGCTTTGCCCACTGGAGGAGCGAAAGAAAAGTCAACCATTGAATCCGCAGCTATTTGAAGTCAAGTTCCGGACAGCGATGGGAACGAAGGGAAGAGCCCCTGGAAAGTCCGATGGGAGCACCTCATATAAGTGCTCGTGGTAAGAATTCGGTCTAGCAGTTGTATACGCGCGACGGCGACGACAACCATCAAACCAGTAAATATCGTCCCCGTTGAAGCTTGTGAATTTGGATGGGATAGGGAGGAACGAGGGCCAAGGAAGAATGAGAATGAGAGCCTGGTGAGAGCAGCAATTCGTATGAGGAAAACAGGACGTACGCTTGCAAGCAGAACGAGCAGCAGTTCGTTCTGCTCAGAACTTTAGCGCCACGTCCCAAAAATCGATAACTGCCTCGTTGGAGGTCTGATTGAGACGGCGCGGGTGTAATCCAGCCTCTCGAAGCTTGTCGCCGTCCTTATGCACGCAGTACGTACAGCCTTCCGCGCTGACGGAGACAGCAACATGGAGTCCATAAGTCATCTGCGCTGCCTCGCTGGGGCTTACGCGGCTCCTTGCCGTGGTAACGGTGCAAACGTCGTCAAGTCCTTGATTCATCGTATGCTGCCTCACCGGGGCTTACGCGTTGGGACCGTCGTCGTCGGCGCCGCACTCGTAGTGGTTGGAGTAGGACAGAAGAGCCAGACGAAAGAGGCACAGATTGAGGTTCGATGTGTCCGCGAAGATATCCGGCCTTCATCGCAACTTCCAGCCCCGCTGCATGCACTGGCCGGCATTCATATCAAAAGAATACAAAATCAACTGGATGAAACAAGATACCGACAAGAAATACACACCATTGAGGGCTGGATGCGTCCGCGACGCCATCCAGCCCAAATTCCTACATGCGGCCATCTTGAAGACTCGTCTCTTGAAGCCGGCGCCGTCGTGCGCGTTCCCGCCGTCAGTAAAAGAACAAGACGTAGAAAAAAATGCGCCGTAGATGTGCAGCTCGCCGGTGGGGCCAAACCGTGCTCAAAACTAACCAGCTGTCAGCAGAAGAGGAAAGAATGATGATAAGAAGTATACCTTTGCTGGAAGAATGAGTTTTCCAGAGTCCGCAGTAATCGTCCTGAAGTGTTGCGGCTCTGTCCAGCAGGCGTACGTGTCTCGGGGAGCAGAACGAGGTAGATGTCGTCGACGGACATGGAAAGCAGGACACGGGGCCTATCCCAGGTTATTTAGAATAAAGAGTAACAAAAAGAACTGTGAAGTACGCACCCATTGGGGCTGGATGCCTCCGCGAAGCCGTCCCGCCCAAAATAAGTAAACTATTGCCTCAGCTGAGGCCCGAATACGACGTCGCGGGGCTAGTCCAGCCTTTCGAAAACCATCGCCGTCCTCAAGAAGTCTTGTGGCCCATCCGAGGGGGCTTACGCGTCGGCGCTGCTCGTGCTAGAGCGAAAGCGTCACGAAAGGCGTCCAGGGCTGGTGAAAGCATTGCGCGCCAGGCAGCTGGAAAGAAAGAAAAACGCCCAGCGAGGGCCCACGAACCGTCCCGCGGCTGTATCACGGCACCATATCGAGGTGCTGTGATGGGAGGAAGCAAGGAGGAGACGAGTACTCGAATCGATCGTCAGAGCGTGCTTGTTGTCGCCTGGAACGACGACGCTGACGGAGGTGGTTCAGAGGAGTGGATGATCCAGTCAAGGTAAGGTAGATATTTGTTTGACCTAAAGAGAACCTGCACAATTAGATAGCTGTGGATGAATTGGGGAATCTATAATATGGGAAACTCACCACGGAAGCCCTTACCACACAACATCTCGGTCTGCACCTTCGCGCTGCGCTCGCCGTTAGAGCAGAGCATCTGAACCCACGGCTGCAGACCACGGTCCATCTATGCCGTATCATGGTCGTTGTCCTCTGACAGAGAAAGAGAGGATGTGCTGCCTAGAGTTGCGGGCCTCCGCGGCTGTCCATCATGGCTCCGGCGGCGGGGACATTACAGTATTGTCGTTTGAAGCCTTCACGTCGGACAGAGCGGCCTAAATACCAGGGCTTACGCAGGCGTAGTGATGGTAAGAGCAAGACTTCCACTCCAAAAATCACCACTCGGATGATCGGTCCGAGTGGTTTCCGACAACTTGTACAGCTTCCAGCGCAAGAACGGAGACGATTTGAACCATGGTATATAGCGGGATGCGTTGCTACAATCGTTTAGAGTATTTTATTTTTAAGGGTTTTTTCAGGCAAGGTGAAGTTGAGGTGAAGATGTACTCACCTTCACAATAAGTTCATGGCCGCGACACATGCCACGGCCAGTCAGTCAACTTGCTTTTCATTGAAGATGTTTAATTACTCTATATACTGTTTCTTTACGTGCTCTTAGGTCCCCCACATACTCGCGTTCATCGTCTATTGCGTATTGAACGCTGGCCGGATCCCAGGTCCGACGATCCGAATGGTGATCGTGCACCGTTCAGAAGTCGGCATTCTCATGCTCTTACCACCACCATCACCGCGACCACAAGTGCTGGCGTCCTCTCCTGCTGTCTTCTTCGCGCCATATTTTTCTCTTGTACATTGCCTCACTCGTCAGCTACGTAAGCCCTGTCAAGACAGGCGTCACAACCTTTACCGGCGTCGTCGTCGTCTTGGAACGCTAACGTCCGCTGTATCCTGGATTGGCTCTGCGAGAGCGAGGGCTGGGAGAGTGAATGTTGTCCGGTCTGCGGACGGGCCGCATTGCACGGTGCGTCCTCATTTCACCTTAGTGTCATTGTGTTAAACAACAACGTCAGTCCTGTGAAACTCGGCGCTCCCACAACTACGACGCGACACCCAAGCACGGGCCCATGGAAAGCCAGGCCGACCTTGAGCAGGGCTTTGTGGGCCCGTAGTTGGGAGGTGGTGTCGTCGTCGTGAAGTCTTCTAACCCTCCAGAGAATTTTCTTCAAACTCCCTGCGGGCCACTAATTCGCCTTGTGCCGACATTGGAGTCCTTCCACCTTCTGCGAGGCGAGTCTCGCCAATGTGCCACGTACTTGGATGTCACGTGGCTGTTGGTTTTTGTTCTGATCGGGTACGTGTCGAACTTGTCCTCTTACTACCATCTTCTCTCATCCTTCTTCCACAACCATTGACAAGTTGTCAACGAGCACTCGCACACCCTCAACAACAACGACTCGCATGCTGCAGAGCCTCGGCAAGAACGACACGGACCCTCAACGACTCTTATGCAAACGAGGACTAACCCTGCCAAGGAGTCTGAGCACGACAACGACTGCGCACTACGAGCTCGACAACAGCGACGGAGCACTGCAATGATGAGGGCTGAGCACAACGCCGCTCCAAGCACACCACGATGACGACGCCTGAGCCTTCTCACGACTCACAATTGACTCGGACAAGGACACTACTCGACCCACAACCCCGAAGAGAATGTAACACCCGACGCGGACAAGGACTCCACCTGGACGCGAACGCAGCACGACGTGGACGAGGATACCACCCGACCCACGACCCAAACGAGGACACTACCTGACTCGGACGAGGAGAATGCAAGACCCGGACCAGGATACTCCGCGACCCGGACGAGAACACTGTACAGCCTGGATAAGGACATCCCCTGACCCACGGTCCAAACGAGAACGCTGTATAGCACGGACGAGGATACCGCACGACCTGGACGAGGATACCGCACGACCCGGACGAGGATACTGCACGACCCGGACGAGGATACCGCACGACCCGGACGCATGACTCGGACACCGCATGATACGGGCAAGGACTCCGCACGACCCGGATCAGGACATCTCACAACACCCACTCTGATACTGCATGACCCGGATGAGGATGCCACCCGACCCGACTGTTCGATGTGTGCAGACTCAAATACTCCAATAAGGAACATGGAACATCATAATGAGGACAATCTGGGTCTTGCGACGAGGATAATGTGATGGTGCTCTGGTATTGTGATGAGGGCAATGAGCACCGAGGATGTCACATCCACCTGGATTATGTAGATTATGTTTGGACTGATAGAATCTACTAGTATAGTTCCTATTGTTTAGTAGCTAGCATATTCTAATGCTAAGTATTTCATCCTGAATCTGGATTGGCTACGAATGAATGCTTGTATCTGGATGATAACTAGTGCTCTCTAAGCATGCTATGTTTGATTTGAAGTTGAGTTAGATGTATATTAGGTTTGCTTGAATACACTATGGTTGCCTAGCAGTTAACATAGGGCATACCAGGGGTAACTCAAGTCAGTTGAAGTTGACTTGAGGTTGACTTAAGAATGGGGCACCCGTGGACTGTGGCTTAAGGAGACCCGTTAGGATTCTGAACTTATATATCCTAAGGCAACCATATGCCCTTTAGTTTGCCTGAGTCTACTCAATGGCAGAACCACTTTTCCTGATGTGGGGGGTAACCCCAGTGTCATCGTCTTCATCAACCAGATCCTGTTCTGAAGAGCC
>QLPD01008134.1:0-17393 GCA_003314085.1 Hymenopellis raphanipes
TCCCTGTCCTGCTCGTTGCTAGAACGTGAGGGGTCTGGATAAGCAGAAGGTTAAGAAGGATGTCTGCAGGCAGACCACGATGTTTTTGAACAAAAGCGCTATGGGGAAACAGCACGTGGAGGAAGTATTCTGCAAGCGACGGTAGTAGAACAAGTGCTATGGCATCTCTGACTTCGATGGGTAACGTATTCGGTAAATCTGGATACCTGCGCACTCTTATGCGAAAGGTTTCGCAATCCAGAGAACCGAACCGATCGACATGTTCAGCGTTGAGGAATAGAGGCAACGCAATGATCTCTGTGCATTCCGTGTCACACGCCGTTGACTGCAAGCAGCCATGTCCATGCATGAGCCAAGTGGAAAACTGCGACCAAACAGGCGAGTTGTTATCACCCACGTCGAGCCAGCCAACACCCTCAGACAATGCATTCTGCAAAATTCTTGCCCATACGAAGACATCGAACTCTTTGAAGTCATTCGGAAAAGAAATTTGGTGGCGCAAGAACGCTATCGCATGCTCAGGATATTTCCTGTCGACGAGAAGGGAAAAGGAATTTGGAGGGCGCACGACACGTGTCAGGGTAGGCGTGTATACGTCTGGGCGTACAGATTTAGTGGCTGGGGTTTCAATACGAATATGTGCGCGAAAGAGCCGTTCGTAGGCTGTATGTTTGTCGGCGGCGGTGAACTCCATAGACTCCACAAGATTTCGAATTCTTTCAGGTGCGTCCGGAATGCCAGTGCGTATGACGGAGAGAAGCTCGAGGGGAAGGATACTCAAGGCTTGCAGAACTATACTCTGCACAGATGTATTGGATGACATATTGTACAGACCGACGAGAGCGCGGGCGTCAAGAGCCTTCGCCATGTTATCCACAGTCCGTCTCTCGACGTCTCGAAGAGACCTCAGCCAAATCCTGAGCTGACTGGATTTTGTTTCCAGGACGCGTCGCGATTGACCTCCAAAATAGTTGTATACCGTATGAAGGCGACGGTTAATCCAGAGCCGGAAGCGACTGTGATGCGTAACCACACGAACATAAGTGGAAATGGAATAGGAATAGAGGGTCAAGTAAGTCTTATAGGGACAGTCGGGTTTGAATATGGGCAAGAGAGTCGTGCCGAAATAGGCAATGAAGGCGATAAATGCAATAATCCCGACTAAAACTGCACCGGGTGTAGTAAGGGCTCGCACATGTAGGACGAGGCCAAAGAAGAACACGCCGAGTGCGACATGCATAAGGACCGGAAGTAGACCGATGATGAGTGGTACATGCCATTTGTCGATGTTTTCAAAGCGGAACTGGCGAATACGACTACGGTCGCGGGGAGTACCTGAGGGAACAGCCATGTACTGATGGATCCACTGCTTCGTGAGTACAGCCATCAAGGCTGTCGTGAGACTCAAGGCAAGACTCGTGAACCAGAGCACGTTGACCCAGTTGTCCGTCCGTGAAGCATCAACGGGGGATGTGGGTGTAATATTCGAGGAAACGACGGAGGTAGACGGGAGACCATCCATCATTGCACGCTGGAGCTGGAGCATCTCGTAGATCATGTAGGCAGTGACTTGGTTGTAGTCGACCTGCAGACTTTGCGAGGTCTGGGTAAGAAAGGTGGACACAACCGCAGAAAACAGTCCAGCCTACAGAAATGTGTCAGGTCCTTATGCGTGACGTATTACAACGACTACTTACGAAAACAAGCAAAACATCCAGCGCGTCTCGCCAGTCTTCAATTCTATCGCTGTCAAACTTGGCGTACTCTTCTAGAAAAGTTTTCCAGACTCGGGCCATGGCGCCCATCTCTCTGAAAGGATCATCCTCTGCAAACTTCTGTTCATAGTCAAAGGCGTCGTTGCCTGCGTGGCGTATTAATTTACAGGAGAGACCGGTTCAAGGAAGACAAACCTCGCTTGGTATGAGCCGTATTCATTCCCATGAACTTGCGCTTTCGGTTTCTGCGCTTGCTTGGGAGCTGTACTGCTATGCCAGCGTCTCGGGCACGGTTCTCTGCTTCGGATTGGTCTTCGTCGGTGCGACTACCGTGGAAAGACATCGCGTTGGAGCGTGGATCCTTGTTCAGCAATGGGGTTCGTGGAATGGCAGAAGGATGAGCAGTCGAATGTTTCCGGTGGGAGGCGGTGGTAGGAAGGAATGGTATAGTGTGGTATGGTTAAGCTGTGGCGTTGATATCTAGCGCGTTACCTTGTTCCACTTTCAGATTTGGTGAAAATGAATCCACGTCGTTTCCAAAATCAGAACAACGTAAGAAGGATATGCATGGGCTGATGTCGATGAACAAGGCTGCTCTTCATCCCTTCGGGGCTGAATAGCAATCGGTCAGCGCCGGTGGTGCCTTTAAACAGGAGTCGCGACGCGCCAAATAAAATGCTCCGAGCGGCATATAAGCAATACGTTTTGCTGCAAGTGAGAGCTGTTGGTGATGGAGGGGAGACGCATACCCGCGTTCAGGGTTGAAGTCGGTGATAAACGGATCTTTCAGCCCCGACACGTGAGTTCGGATTTGCCTGCCGTTGATTATGGTGCGCCACCTTTGTCCTAGCACGGAGGCCAGAACGAGGCTCTGGACAAAGACATTGCGTCTGGTCTTCACCTTGACAGATACCCTGTATTTCTAGGAAGTCGATAAATCCACTTCGGAGGACTCAATTCTTAGTCGTGGACGCTCTCGGAGTCATGCTCGGAGTACTGACAAGCCTGTGTCGCGTAGGCATAGCTCGCTAACAGCGTGGTCGATGCTTTTGTCCTTCAGTAAGCTTAAGCATTTCGTTGAACATTATTGTACTGTAATCTCTTGGGTGCTCGCTTGACACTTCGTAGAAGATAAATCAAGTTTCTTAGAAAGAGAGGAAGGGGGATGTAGCTGTAACTGTACTTACTTACCACCTGCAGAAGAACAATTCTGGTAGTGGCCATGGTTTGGAAGCCGAAGGAGACATGCCGCGGCATTCAACGCCACCACGTGGTTATTTAGCTCTTTCTTCTTGACCGTCACGTCGCGGCGCTGAAGGCGAAACCACAGAACTACAAGGTATTACATATACATTTCTTTGAAAAAATTTCATAGTCTTCTTAGATGGCTTGCCCACAATGCGGGTTTTTCTCACATACCCCGAGTCCTACAGGATTTCCTTTCGTTGAACGCACTGCTCGATACGAGGCTCTGACCGCGTCCAACGAGGCCCCTTTGGATTTGGAGAGAGCTGAGCTTTTGGAGAGGCTCGCTCGTGCGCAGGAGCACTCCGCCAGTTTGGATCGTCGCATCGCACTCATTCGGGCGACCTTGGATGATTTGGTCAAGGAGAAGGCCGCGGTCGAAGAGTACGCGGAACAAACACAGGCCATTCTCCACCCGTCGCGGCGCATTCCGGCGGAGGTCCTTGCCGAGATATTCGCGTTCTTCGTTGACGACACCATGGCGACGACGTTTGAAGACATGTCGACCGGCAACTTTGTGGACATCATCGATATCCAGAACGGGCCCATGCTGCTCTCCCGCGTTTCATCGCACTGGCGGCGGACTGTGATGGCGTTGCCTTCCCTATGGGCCAATATCAATCTGAACTTTGATCGGTATTCCACGTCAATTGCCACGTCTCGTCTTCTCGCGGAAGTGCTCGCAAGGACGTCCAACGCCAAACTGCAGGTCAACATCTATTCTGAAAGGGATATCTCAGATGATAGCACGCTCTCGTCCCTTCTGGTGACCTGCGACCGATGGCAGTCCGCTGGCATGGCCCTACAGCATTGTGTTTTCGAGTCGATGAACTCGCACATCACGTTTGATGCACTGGAGCGGGTTCGGATTCATGTACACCTGAAGAAGCCGTACCTTGAAATACAGACGGTGCTAGCCTCGCCACCAGCGGCTGCAGAGGAATCTTGCGCGCTGTTGTGCGCACCCCGTCTCCGCTCCATTTCGGTTCGAAATGTTATCGCCTTCTGTCTTTTGTTCGCTGTTAACTTTGAAGATATCACCCACTTCGAGGAGTTGATGGGTGGCGAAAAGTCTTTCCATGATGCGTTTCCTCGTGCATACTTTGTGACAATCAGGACATTGTTACGTGGAGCTACAACTCTACAGTATATGCGGCTGGAACCACTCGACTATCCTCCACCACAGGGTGGAGACGCTTTGGGGTTGTTCTCCCACAAAACCCTTCGCCATTTCGTACTTGGAAAAATTGGCGCTAAGGCCAGAGATGACCTTTTGCAAAACGCGAACTTCCCAGCACTCGAAGTCATACATTTTACCGATCCAGCTGCTTATCAAGATGCATTTCCGAAGCCGCTCAGTCCTTCCGTAGGCGATACCGTCAGGGAACTATCCGTCTTTTCCAGTGCGGAGGATGCATCCGCCTTCGTTGCCCTCCTTCGTACGACACCAAACCTTCGCACGTTGAAAATCCGCACAACGACTTGTTTCGATATTAGTCCGCTGTGCAAGTCCATCCTCGTGGATGCGCCTGGGTTGGTTCCGTATCTTGATACACTTGAAGTGCGTGGGGAGGAGGGTGTGGAGGTGACGATGAGGTTTGTGGAAACACTTCGTGCTCGGGGGCCAGGGATCGAAGATGTGGCGGCGCTTCGAAAGGTTGTTGTGGACTACGTCGCTTTTGGCAGCTTGACGGAAGATGTGAAAACGGCTTTCGAGAGTCTTCTTTCACAGGGATTGGAAGGAGGGCTATTTATTGTTTCATTGAATAACAGTTAACTTACCAAATATTTTCTTGTGGGATGCATTTAGTCCTGTAGGGGTATTCTAATTTACAAAAGTAGTACTCTTTACTTTACTTTTATCGAAGAGAGGCCGTCATTTGAACAATGGCATACAATATACTTAGAATATTCACTTTTACTTCCATTGATCCAATAGCCCATGCATGCAGGGAAGATACACCCCCCTTCTTTCCTTTCCGCCACCGTCCTGAGTGGTATCACAACCCGCACGCCACCGCTCTCAACAACAGACGTCCAGCTTATCGCTTTCCCACTCGCACGGTTTACGACCAGCGCGTTTCGGACGTTGGTTGCCGCATCGCCAGCCGTTGTCAGTTGAGCTTACAATGGCCGGGCAGCCCTGGGGTAAAGATGTATCCCGCCCACGTTCGTATACTGAATACATAAGCGTAAGGTGTTGATATGCCATAAAAAATGACCACTGCCTCGGACGGTCATTCACAGTCCTGCCTTGACCTCCGGCGTCATCCTTCGTGTCTGGCATCCACGAATCCAGCTAAACTGACAAGGATATACTGTACAAGTAGGGAACTTGTGTGTTAGTACAGGTCTCAATAATGTACTTACTCAGGCAATATCTTCAGCGCAATATGAAGAACCCATCTTATTCAGAGAGTCAACTTCACAACCCCGACAACCTCTTCAACGCTAGGTCAAGGATGACATCTGGGAACGTTTAGGCCTTATGTTTCAATCGCGACGGTAAGCCGACGACGCCGAGCAGGATTGAAGGACATATGTCAACCATTGTCACCTCGACAAGACAGTCGAAGGCATCCAGCAAGGACGGAACGCCTCTCGTCGGACTAGCAATGGCACTTTTTCGGGGGAGGTTCGAGATTCGAGAAGCGAGCTATAAAGCGTAATCGAAGTCGGAGGTAAAAAGACGAGAAGAGCAGTTCACTCTCCGCTATTAATGAAAGACTCGAAGAAGATAGCCTAGAGAGCAGACCAAGTGAGCCTTGGGTGAGAACAGAAATGGAAAAAGTACCTACGATAGCTCGATCTGAAGGCCTCAATCGATACTTGTACCCAGCCCAGGCCTGTCAGTCAGAAGTAAAGTCTACATCCTGTCAAGCCAGTCGTAGTTTAGTCGCGATATGCAACTAACAGACCAGCTGCCAGCCAGTCGTACGAATACAAGCATGGCACCAGGCATGTGCCACACTTCGTTGTAATTCCGAACCTGGGTCCAGGCACATCTGGTCTCCTTTCGTCTACATCCGGCGAACATCCGCCATCCCCCACCCGCGGTTACATAATTGACAGATTTGCCTTCAGACCCTCTTGACAGCGCCGGACATGGCAGCCTTATTGTTAACGTCGTACCACCATCGTCGCCTCACCGATTCCCCTCTGAAATGTCTTCCGCGCCTCCCCCCACAAAGTCCTTGCCGTCCTTCCCCTACGACATCTGGATCCAGATCGCGCACTGCATTCCACCGGCCAATCTCGAAGGACTATTCAGTGTAAACAGCGCCCTGTTCCACCTCGCCATGGAGCAGAGATATAGGCAAATTAGCTTCGCGTATTTGGGTCCCAAGATGATGAGGTTGTTGTGGAGGTTAAAGTGAGTAGTCCGTCCACGTTCTGTTCTGTTCTTGTTTTGCGGGGAGATTTGGCATTTTGTGGCGCGTCCATGCCTCGGACCACATGCAGCACCCTCTCTGTGGCCCGAAGTGCCGTCCTGTCCTTGTTCCCAGAGTGGATATCACGCCCCCACCACATGTGCCCGTTATCCCTACACGGCTACACCACTATTTCCGAGTCCGACACCAACCTCCTTACTCGACATTCCAAATTCCTTGATCGCCGTGGCTCTTCCGTATTCTGACGTTTTGCTTGTTAGAGATCCGAACGTCGCGAAACGCGTCCGCATACTCCATATGCACCCACATTTCATCAAGGAGCTCATTGACGCTGAGAGCATGACCTCCGAAACAGACTCTGTGTTTTGGTTATTTGCAAGAGTACGACAACTTCTCTCCTAGACCTATTTAAAACCTCAACTGATATCATTTGCAGCATAAAAAGCTACTCACCTTTCGTGCCACCAAAACTCACCCACGCAGACGCAGCTATACCCTCGACACAGTCGTCATGAATCTTATGAGTGTGCTGCGCGGTCTTCCGAACCTTTCAGAGTATCACATCGCGTGGGTCTCGCCAAACTTACCCTCGTACCCATCCTTCCTCACAATGCCGTTGCTGCACTCGCCGATAACGCGCCTTTCGCTCGAAATGACTTTGGAGAACCTGGAGAGGCTTCATCCAGTGCCGTTTATGAGAAAACTGAGGGAGCTGGATCTGTTCCTGCGTCCTGGGCATGCCTTGGATGGGATCGGTTATGATATGATCCTTGTGCACGTCCTCGCGCCATTTGTCGCCGCTCATCCCGACCTCAAGTCACTTTCGTTGAGACTGTTCGAGCCGATGGATATCTCGCCGCTATTCTCCTCACTTCCGCTCCTCCCAAAGTTGTACTCCTTATCCGTAACCGTACCTCTCACAGCGCCGCACCTCGGCGATCCTGACGCATTCGCGGATTTCCTCAAGACGCACATCCACACTCTCCGACAGCTCTGCTTGCGTATAAGCGATCTCTCATCACCGGTCTTTGGACTGATTGACGCAAGTTTGGCGCGTTGGATGCAGACGGCCTTTTACGCTGTACGCGTCGAGTCGCTCAGGGTGCTGGAGGTCGGTATGGGATTGATGCCAGTGGAAAGCGCGCAGCTGGTAGTGCGGCGCTTTGGCGCGCTAGATAAGCTCATCCTAACCGGGAGAAGTTTGACGCTGGAAGAGGTCGAAGGGCTACTGCCGCGAACAATGGTGAAGAGGTTGCGGATAGGTCCTGTGGTTCTGTCTCCACAAATGATGGATGTCTTCGCCGATTGTATACCTGATCTGGAAAGGTTGGAGGTGGTCGGTACCGATGTCGTACCGTGTGATGGGGATAGTGTTATTCCCGATTATGAACATGGCGGACAAGACGATAGTCAAGTCGCCAAGTTCTTCGATGTGATGACAGGGAGAACGTTTAGTACGTGGGCACTCAGGACACTCGAGTTGGACGGACGTGGACGATGTCTTGACGAGAGAGATGTCTGGAGAGCGTGTATCCCGGCGTTGAGGGAGATAATTCTTTGATGATGTTATATTTATACGGACGAATTCTTGTTATACCATACGCTGTACAGCATACTTCTGTGTATCCTCGATTAGATTGCGTATAAAGAGAAGATGTCATACCGCAAGCGTTTGTAAGAATCTGGGCATTGTATCGTCAATTCCGGGCCAGACAGAGCTTGTAAAGGGAAGCAGTGTGGCGAGCAGGCGTTTCAGACGCGTATGGGCGATGACGATAGGTTACAGATATGCTTAAGAGTCTAAAAACGGGACATCAGTCTGACCGGATGAGAAATGCTCCACGAAATATCTTTACCGACTGTACACGAAGGGCAAAAACACGATAAAACCCTAACTGCGTCACGTCCGAATGGATGACTAGGATGGCTGACTTGCTCGTAGAAGACTAGCGGAAGATTTGGGCCACGTCTGATTGCGAGAAGGGAATAGTTGAAGCCATGTCCTATCAAGAATAAGCCAAAGGAGAGCAGGAAACCTAAATATCGACCTACTTTGCGTGGTATTGGTGACAACCGGGGCGACTATTTGCAGCCACGCTAGTTACAAGGTCCTCGGGGCTTTCGCACCGTGACTAGGGGAATGATAGAGGGTTCTGGGGCGTCATGCCGGTGGTCAATACTTGTTCTGTGCTAAACTTTTAGACGGCACATGGAAGGAAGAGATAGGACATACCACGACTGATTCGGAGAACGCGAACGCCACAGAGCGCTGCAGAATGAGTTTGAGTACGGGAATCGCAAGTCTTAGAGACGTGGCAGCGTGGCAGCAAGTGTACATCCTACGCCATGTCAGTACTCTGACTCACGCATATATGCGAGGTAGACGCACATATGTTTTTATCTACAGCGAGCAGGCTACTAGAACCTTGAACCCGAGGGCGACTAGACAACGCTCTCAGAGGCACAGACCGTAGCCTATAGAAAACAAATAAGGGCGGCGGCGGCGACGAGTGTGTCGCTTTTATGGCAGCTGGTGATGATGGCAGGAAACAAAGAGCAAGCGATTTGCAATCAGAACGCGATCGCGTACTTTTGAACTCCGCCGCTCCGTTCTTCGGAAGCGACATTTAGCGACAAGAACAGATACACGGTTAGTCCCGTTTTGTTTGAAAAAATTATTCGGTCGTCATTTCGTGGAAAAAATACGACTGAAGGACAGTAATGTTTATGATACTCTTCTTTGCGTTCGGACGAGCCGAAAATATTCTGCGCCACAGTTGATTTCCAGTTATTCGAATGCTTATCCGTACAAGTACTGGGTGCCAAGAACACCTCCATTACTTTATCAAAAGGGGAGAATAAGTTAATTCACATGCGCGGCAAATCATGGTCGAGGTGGCTGTAAAAGTTGATAGCTTGTGGCATGAAATGATGATTAATCAATAGCAGTCTACTCATCTAGAATTAATAAGAGTCGTCTGCCGGTGCTGAGCAATTATACTGACTATGCAGTCCATATCTTCGTTTACATTCAAATCCACAACAAGGTCTCTTCAAGCGACGAATTCACCCTCAATCAGCCCCTCCCTAACAAAAGCATTAAACAGCACATCGACCTCTGGCTGGAAGACCGCAGCATAATCAACCACAACATAGCGCAGTGTATCGAAACGCGACGCAATCATCGCGTTCAAACTGATCGTGACTTCAAGCCCGCCATTCCATCCTTTCACGACAAAAGTCTCCAACCCAACCACCCTACCCTCCCTCGCGAGCAGCATCATGCACAGCTCATCAATGCTTCCGTACGTGGAGAAACGAATCTCGATAGACGTGAGATTAGGCGTCTCGTCGAGAAAGAAACGGAGCGCATGCATATTGGCTCTATCGGTCGCCGCCAGCGTCACCATGAACTCCCTTAGTGACAATCCAGCCCCGCCAAGAAGAGGCTCCAAGTTGATAGTTGGACAGGCCTTGCATATCCTCTCCTCGGAATCCTCCCCATCCCGTACACGTAGATGTAAAACCTCAAGGGCAGGCAAGGCCAGATGCGACAGAACAACCTGCATGGACTTTCCGCACCCTCGGAGTTTGAGCGAGCGAAGCGACGTGTTGGTGACGATGCTTGACAGCGCACACGCCAGCCGATTACCCCATTCGTCCACGATGAAAGAGGCCTCCTTCACCCCCGTGCATTTCTCCAACAAGTGTACGGGTCTGAAAGGAAAGTCGCCCGCATATCCCAAAGACACCCTCTGGTGAGCGCTGATAATCTGGCCCCAAGGTATCGTGACATATCTATCAACGCCATAGACACGCCCTGTGTAAAACGCTCGCAAGGCGCGTGCGTCACGGAACAGCTCCGATTTCCGAAAGGCCTCGCCGTCCTGACCTGGCTCCTTGGAAGGTGCGTATAAATGCTTCATCTCGCCAAAATAGAGAAGAGGATTAATCCAATGAAGTTTGAGCCGAAGGGATTCCAACACCGGGAGGTAGAGAGGCAACCCATCGTGAATTTTCAGAAGCGTCTCTGACATGACCGTGATATCAGCGGTTTTCCAGCGGGCCGACGCGTCGAGGAGGGGTTGGAAAAGTATCTGGGGATCTATGAGCCAGTGACACTTGACGACCACCTGTATCTTTCTGTCCCCCGAGCGAGATATGAAATGGGATAGCCGCCGAGCCATTGCAGCATGTTTCGTATGGTGGTTCATGTTCACGGAGACAGTCGTCCATAGCCACGGTGCTGAAAAAACTGCCGCTCTCCAGCTGCGTGCGACTTGGGTAAAAACCCAAAGGGGATGCATGTTACTGAGGCAATCGACGCCACACATGATGTCCGAGTCCTGCAAGATATAAGAAAGGATCTCCCCCGCGACGTCATGCCCAATATGGAGTGCCATTTCGAAGCAGTTTGGCGTAGATGAGCACTGCTTACGGACTGTGAGTCGGTCAAGCGATGATACATGCCATGCACGCACCACAATGTCGTAATGCTAGGCCGGTAGAGGTCTATCGCAATTATTAACCCGAATCTGATATAGAAACGCGTAAGACGCGCCATGGTCGCGCCAAGAAAACCTCTGAGTGTACCTTTTGCCTGGAGCCTCTGCACTTGCTGGATGCCAGTGACAGCAAGAAGGAAAGAGGGATTTTTCCCTTCTTAACTTCCCACGGTATTAAAAACTTGAGGTAAGGCAGTCAGTCGGTGAGGAACCGTGAATACGATCATGATGTCGAAAAAAGGCGAGTCGCCACATTGGCCTTCCGAAATCGAACTTGAGTCTTGGTACAAAACCAAGTTGTCTGTAAAATCAATCATACGCGGTCTAGAAATGAAAGTAGAGTGATCAGTGAGTAGAGCAAAATAAACAAAAGGCCAATGTAATTCATACCTGCTAACGATTGAGCCATTGGGACGTAAACTCCCGCCAGAAGCGGCCGCTCAGAGAGCCCTAACCCGAAACGCGCGGCGATTGTAAGGACAAACGCGATTCTGTGCTGGAGATACAGGCAATCATAAAGTCCGTATTGACATTCAAAGTCCACGACATACTCTCTTCAAGCGACAAATTCACCCTCGATCAGCCCCTCCTTAACAAAGGCATTAAACAGCACCTCGACCTCTGGCTGGAAGACCGCAGCATAATCAATCACAACACAGCGCAGTGTATAAACACGCGACGCAATCATCGCGTTCAAACTGATCGTGACTTCAAGCCCGCCATTCCAGCCTTTCACGACAAAAGTCTCCAAACCAACGACCCTACCCTCGCCCGCCAACAGCATCATGCACAGCTCGTCAATGCTTCCGTACGTGGAGAAACGGATCTCGAGGGACGTGAGATTAGGCGTCTCGTCGAGAAAGAAACGGAGCGCCCGCATATTCTCTCTATCGGTCGCCGCCAGCGTCACCATGAACTCCCGGAGTGACAATCCAGCCCCACCAAGAAGTGGCTCCAAGTTGATAGTTGGACAGCCCCTGCACAACTCATCCTCGGGATCCTCTCCATCCCGTACACGTAGATGCAAAACCTCGAGGGTGGGCAAAGCCAAATGCGACAGAACAACCTGCATGGACTTTCCGCACCCTCGAAGTTCGAGCGAGCGAAGTGACGTGTTGGTAACAATATTCGACAGTGTTAACGCCCGTCGATTAGCCCATTCGTCCACGATGAAAGAGGCTTCCTGCACCGCCGTGCACTTTTCCAATAGGTATACGGGCCTGAAAGGAAAGTCGCTTGCGAATCCCAAAGACACCCCCTGGTGAGCACTGGTGATCTGACCCCACGGTATCGTAACATATCTATCAACGCCGTAGGCACGCCCTGTGTAGAACGCTCGCAAAGCCCGCGCGTCACGGAAGAGCTCCGATTTCCGGAAGGCCTCGCCGTCCTGGCCTGGTTCCTTGGGTACTACATATGGGGGGCGGTATCTGACAAAGATTGAAGGCTCCACCCAATGAAGCTGTAGTCGAAGGGATTCCAACACTGGAAGATGGAGCGGCAACCCATCGTGAAGCTTGAGCAGCGTCTCTGACATAACCGCGATATCGGCGGTTTGCCATCGTGCCGACGCGTCGAGGAGGGGCTGGAAACTCTGGGGGTCGATGAGCCGGTTGCACATGACGATGACCTGTATCTTTCTGTCTCCCGAGCAAGATAGGAAATGGGAGAGTCGCTGAGCCATGGCTGCAGGACTGGTACGCCGGTTCATGTCCACGGAGACAGTCGTCCATAGCCACGGCGCAGACAAGACGGCGTCTCTCCAGCTCGATGCGACTTGGGTGAACACCCAAAGGGGATGCGTGTTACTGAGGCAGTCGACGCCACACATGATCTCTGAGTCCTGCAAGATATGAGAGAGGATCTCCCCGGCAACGTCATGTCCAATTTGCAGCGCCATTTCGGAGCAGTTCGGCGTAGATGAACACGTCTAGCACAGACTGTAAGTCGGTGAAACGATGATACATGCAGTATACACGCACCTCGATGTCGTAAAGCCAGCCGGTAGACGTTTTTTGCAAGTATTCTCCCGAAGACACGCGTAAGACACGCCGTGGTCGCGCCCAAGAAAACCTCTGAGCGCTTTCGCCTGGAGCCTCTGTGCTTGCCGGATGGTAACAAGAAGGAAAGAGAGAATGATGAAATTTTTCCCTTCTTAACTTCCCACGTGATTACAGATCTGAAGTAAGGCAGTGAGTCGGTGAGTGTAGTGAATGAGATTGTGAAATTGAAAACGGTGAGTCGCCAAATCGAAAACCCAAACTTACGAAATCGAAATTGGTCTCGGCATTATAACTATCCTGATCCCGATAAACCTTGAACGTCAAAAGCACACTTTCCCGTATGCCAGTCTTTGGCTTGAGACGCAGACGGAGGTAAGGAAGCTGAAGGAGCATATTCTGGCAGTGGTAGTGGTTGCAATTCAAGGAGGATCAGGGTCCGATCACGGTTCCATCCGAACCATCATGGCGACACAACAGCTTCCATAGACATCTAGCATTCCTGCAATCTCTGAAAAAACGCGTCGGGCTCACCATTCCTGACGTGCGCTCGACACCACTAGATCTATACAATGACCTGCTGATAAAATTTGTAGTAAACGTTATCCATTACCCTCCGTGGACACGCCCAACGAAGCTTCGGTCAATGTATGTGATGTTCTGCAGTGGTATCCATTACTATCCTTCTGAAAAAGTCGATAGCTGTCATTCTTGAAACTAGTGATAGAGCTGTACACCCTTTGACCACAAAAAGGACCGCGTCTTTGCGGACTCGAAATCCAAATGCTAGGCTCTGCACCGCTACCCTACATATGGCTTAGACGGCACCCATCATACTGTAACGGGCTCGAACAATCGGTGGACGTACAATTGCTCAACGTAATGGGCGTCATACCGCGTCGGTGTTCTTTGCGATTGAAGGACCTCAGTCGTTAGGTATTGACCGTAAGTTGAGAAAAGGCTGATGTAAACAATATTAATACTAACGGAAAGTTTCTTAGCACTGCGCTTCTCGAGCGCGTACAGCTTGACGGTACTCCATCGGCTAGACCCGTCAACGTACCGTCGCGTTCAAAACTTGACCCGTATCTGTCGACGGTATCGCCGACCAAATGTGCCCGCAACCTAGATTTCGAAGACTGTACCTTTTGTTCGTCTTGGTTGAAATTTCCAGTTAATATGACGCTGTCATGTCAATTCGCGCAGAAATCCATCTGTATGTCCTTTCTTTCGTCGATGAGCTGCGCTTAAACTTCACTTTCTCAACCAGAATCACCCTTGGACGTCTTGGATTGCTACGAAATATGTTGTCGAAGAATATTGTCCTACGTCTGGAAAATTCCAGTCCTACCATCAAAAATTCTTTGCTGTAAAACTACGCCACGCTTTCTGCGAGACACGGAACAGTAAGAGTCACCAAAGTAAGGCATTTATTTGCACTTTCACTGTACGACTCATAATGGTGCATTCACAGTTCAATTTAATCTCCGATCTCCTTTATTCGACGCCACACTCCTTGCTAGTGGCCGATTGTCCCCACCGACATCCACGATCCGTCCATTAGATGATTGATGCCTTCAACAAACTCCAACGGAGTGCTTTGCTTGTCTACGCGGCTCAGGGTGATGGCTTTGAACATCCAACCCAGGAAATTCCGCGGTGGTGGACGCCCACGTGATCAAAAATTCTCTATTGTTGGCCATTGTTGACGCATTTGGCTCTCATTCCACGACCACACTCACTCCAATCAACGGATTCACCGAATTATCCCAATCACAACAATGCCGCGCACAATGGCCTCATCGACGACAATTGCCCAATCCACGGCCTCCTCGCCTGTCCGCCCTCTTCCCGGGGAGACCCCGACACAATTCATCTGTCGATATATGCGCGTTCAACACGCTACATCCCCTCAGGGCGGTCATATTACACGACCGCTGAATAGCTATATGATTTACCGCCTGTATTACGGAATCCCGCCCCGTGGAAAAGACGACCATTGGAGCACGCTTAATACAGCACACCAGCAACCTTATGTCGATGCCCAGAATGCGGCGAAAGCGTTACACGCCCAGTTGTACCCGGACTATAAATATCAGCCCACACCAAAGGGAGCGAAAGGCAAACAAACAGGGGCAGACCGCGCAGAATACACCGGCGACATCCACAAGGAGGCCTCGAAAGAAGAACAATCAGCGAGGAGTCGATAATGTCTCAGCTCCCAAATCCATTGGGGACAATGCACCAGCTTATAACGCGTCGATGACACCAGCCGAAGACACTTTCCCCTTTACCTTCACCTTCGCCGCGCCTATGCCTATGCCTGCTGTCTTAGCACCAATGCAACCCGTCCAACAAGGCTTCGCTTATCATTCACTCCCATCATATGGCTATGGCCAGGGAACGAACTCCTCAAGTTCCCGGGGCATCGACCGATCAGCACGCCCCGCGTTCTCTCTGCCGACCGACTCTGGCTTCACCTACATCGCGCCAAAGCCCGTCCAACAAAGCGCCTCGCCGGTACCCTATGCGCAGTCATCCGATTTCCACGATCCAACGGTCTCCCAGCCTTCTGTTGACGGAAACGCGCCTGTGGTATATGATGAGGTGGGTTCCTAGCTTCATCATCAACGCGCTTCTCTAATCCTTCACGCTCTCAGGGTATGGATTGGGCTTCTGATGCCCAAGGCCCTTACCACGACGACACCAACGAAGTCAGTGTCGACCAAACCGTCGTGGAAGCGGCGGCTATCGCAGTCAACAAGGACACAGAGATTGCCAACCCCGGCGAAGCTGACAAGGACAAACCGGAGACTGACGTACGTTCCTTTGCTATACACACGTCTCCGATGTTCTCATACCCAGTGTTTAGATCATGGAACTCGCGCCATACCTCGTCGATTATCTCCAGAACGATATTCTCGCTGATATCAATGACGCGCTGGACATCAGGGACGGCATTGAGGAGGGCCTGTTCCGCGGCTTTGCTTGAGTTTTCATTCCATTGGGCATTTCTCTTTCGTCTCTGACTATGAAGCACCTCTCTATTTATATGTTTTTCAGTTATGCAACTTGCTCCGCTATCTATTTGTCGTGTACTTGTTCTTATCATGCTCTCTACAATGATGCTATCAATTCAATGCGCGTCAGGTAGGAAAAAGTCGTCATTGGCTTGGGAGGAACTGCATTAGCAAGAAGGACTGGCCTAGAGTACTCTGGAGGTGCAGTTAAGTACAGTGAGTGCTAATGAGGTATATAGAGACCCTGTTCCATCGAACAAATGGGAAGAAGAGCTGAGGGAGTAACATAACTTGGGCCTTTTTGAGTCCAGCATTCGAAAGTTCAAGACGCGACATCAGTTACAAGAGTTTGATTCAGGGGCGAGGTTCAGGACAATCCGACTAGCTTGTTTGCCTGGGAGGCCAGGATCCGAAATGCGGAGGTGGTTGATCACGATGTTGCTCTGAGCAGGTGATCGCGATGTGTACCGGCAGGCACCGGCATGCCAACCCTTGTCTTCGACTCTGCCTTCTTCCCTCATCATTCGTGTCGGCGTGTCCACAGTTCTTAGCTCGAACCAACCACCGTCTCGAATCCCGCACAGTGATGTATGTCATCAACGCTCTGTGTTAGATCTGTCTATCTTACGTGGGCGAAGACAGATTCGCCGACCAGCGACTACGCCGATTGTAAACTACGTGTTCCCATGATGTTTATAAGACCTTTTACGGCTTTTCTTGCGACTGCGATGGATATCTACGACGAGAAGCGTACATTAGCTAGACGGCAAGTTCGCACGACCCATGGCTAGATCGACGTCTCCGAGAACCCCAGCGAGATTGCGCTCCCTTTCCCTTCCTGCGTTATACTTAGCAGTTCCCGACTCGCTTAGCTCGCATCGCAAACACGAATGCAGATTTACGGGCGTTCATTCCTACGCTGGACGGTTTCGAGGATATGGCATGTGACGTATGAATATTAAACGCTCTACGCGGTATGCTCAACGCTTGCTGCATACCGAATTCACCAGTTTCATAGCGTGAATAATGCCCGGTTTGCCCTAAAATTCTGATGATAATACAGTCGGCAGTCCTGGTGAGTCTCTTTCCGCACCTAGATCAATTTCTTCGTGTCTCAGCCTGCACTAGCTAATTCCTCGGAGCTCTCCTTCGACACATTTCCATTACGCTACGCATTCCAGAGGCACCGATACGCGTCAGCGGTATGCAGGATCTCATTCCGTTATGCAGAACTGCGAGACGCGCTGGCAAGGGCGCTGGCATCATTCATAGGACCATACAATGGATTCGGAAAATGGAGTGCCGCTGGGCAGTCGAACTATAAAGGCTGCAAGTGACTGGCATGATATTTCATCACCTCCCAGCTCTCATATTCTATCCTACCTTACAGTCTATAAACCTATATCTCAACCTCTCAACCTCCTGTGCCATTACTTGAAATGTGTTGCGTTCGCCAGTCTGTGTCTCTGTCCCCTCGATAATAATGAACCTCATCTTCTCACCAGAGTTCGTAATG
>QLPD01008135.1:1643-12431 GCA_003314085.1 Hymenopellis raphanipes
GCATGATGGGGAGGAACATCAAGCCAGAAGCACCCGCGTTGAATCTGTGACCTTGCGTGAAGACGATAGGGTAGGCCTCGAAGAGCAAGTACAAGCAGCCGTACACGAACTAGAGGAGAACACATCAGTCAGAAGGGGGCACAGACGGACGCCGTTAGAAATCTTACGCTCATGTATGTAGTACTTGCGATCAACATGGGTTCCTGCACTAGGATTTTGAATGGGCGAGCAAGAACATTCTCGATCTGCTGGGTCAGCGTCTTCGTCTCGCGCTCCATCGGGGCATAGTAGTTGTCGTCCCCGGTCTCCTTCCTCATCTTCTTGGCCTTCTGGACCAAGAGGATGGGCCTGTAGGTCTCTGGGACAGCGAGGACAATAACAATCCAGCATGCACCCGCCTGAAAGTACATCAATACCTGAAGGTACTCTGAAGAATGGAAGGTACTTACAAACAGAGTTAAAACCCAAAACAGCCACCTCCAACTCACGCCAGCCACCGAAATATATCCCGCAACGGTAGGGCCTAAGGCTGGGCCGGCAAAAGGTGCAACTGTAAAGATGGCCATCGCCTTTCCGCGGGTTTTAGCATCCCAAATATCGGAGATGATGGCCCCAGAGTTAGTGAGTGGGCAGGCAGCAAACATGCCCCCAAGGAAGCGAAATACGAGCAGAGATGCGGTATTTTTTGAGAGTGCCATGCCCACTTGGAAGCCCTATAGAATAGCATATAAGCGATGATGCGGGGACACGCCATTTACGTGATTAGGGTGGGAAAGTGGCGTCAAGTATTACTCACAGTGTACACCAAGAAGGATACAATGAACACAGGACGGCGACCAAACTCCTCTGACATCGGACCCCATAATAACGGACTGCGAGGCAATGTCAATATGGAGCGGGACACAGCCTGGACGGACAGACGTACCCAACGCAGTAACCCGCGACGAACAAAGCGATCATTAGAGTAGCAACCTCTGTTGACATGTTGAATTCGACCAGAATCTGCTCGACGATGCCAGCCGCTGAAAGACATTGAGAATCACGTAGATATCCAATACGACAGAGACTTACGCGCTGAACTCGCGAACGTACTGTATGAACATTATCAGCTGCTGTGGCGCTCAAAGAATGCCTTTCACGTACGCGTTCAACACCAGTATTCCTCCCGTTAAGGTCAAAAACCATTTCTTGAGACTCGACCAGTTCTAAAAAGTCGTGTAAAACACCGAAGTAGAGGCAGGAAGGAAGTAAGAAAATACCTGAGGATTGGCAGGATCATCAGGGTCAAAGGAAACCAGGTAGGGATCAGCTTTCTCGTCTGAAGTCGGTAACGGTCGTTCAGGCTGCTGAGGCTTGAGCTGAAGTGTGCGGTTGTCGTCAAAACTCGCTGAATGGGCCGACATTGCAGAGGAAGGGAATGATAATGGACCTTTGATATCCTGGCTTTATAAAAAGAATCCTGGCTTTATAAGGCTGTTTCCTAACAGCTCTGACAGGCGGTCTACTACTTTGCAAGCCTGCCGTCCATGCGGCAACGGGTTGAAAGATACGCCATGCGTCACAGAATATGACACGACCGACTTCAGACTTGATAAGCTCGGGATTTTTACACGGCGAGGGTAGTATCCCGATTGCGTCACGTAGGCAATCTCTAGCAAGCATTTTGAAACGTCTACCCAGAACATTGTCTATCTGCTGAGAGATGGTTTTCTTGTTTCTCTCCATGGGCGCATAGTATCGGGTATCTCCGGTTTCTGCGCGGAGTCTACGAGCTTTCTCGACTAGTAGAATCGGTCTACAAGACATCAATAAGACTGCGAAGGTACAAGTGAGTAAGTATCTCACTTGTACGTTTCCGGGATGACGATCAAAATGAGCAACCAGCAGATGCCGGCAGCCAACGCCAGTCAGCTCCTAGACCAGAATGTGAGCAAAGAGGTATCGATATACAAAGGCAATCGTCCCTACTTACCTCTGACGGAAATGAATCCAGAAACTGTGGGACCGATGACAGTACCTGCGAAAGGCGCTATTACGAAGAAAGCGAGAGCTTTGCCGCGGTCGCGCGCGTTCCACATATCAGATATAATCGCTCTACCAGAGGAGATGATGATCAATACCCCAAAATCCATGCGGAAGAGCGGCTGCATACCCCGAGTTTGTCATGCGGTCCTGAGGCAAAAACCCTCCCAAGAATCGAAAAACTATTAAGGAAGCCGTATTTGGCGCTAATGCCATCCCTACCTGAAAACAGGCATAGACGAAGAAAGTGCCGCGGAAGATAGGAACTCTATAGGTGGCGCTCAATTTGTTAACAACAAAGGTTGGTACGAATCATACATACCTTCCGTATTCTTCACTCCGCGGACCCCAAAGAAGAGGACTATACAACAGGTGAGATAGTCCTTAGAATGCTTTGGAATTCAACATACCCAACACAGAAGCCAGCGACGAACACAGAGATAACCAGAGTGCCGAATTGTTGCGAGAAGGTAAACTTGGCCATAATCTCAGGGAGTATACTAGAAGCTGAACACCCAGTCAAAAATGTGTTAACTAGCCTAATTTTCACCTACGCGCAGAGCTAGCGAATGTTCTGTTCGCGATGAGTGAGAATAGCTTTCTCCGTCGAGATGTCGTAAACTTACGCGTCGAGGACAAGAATACCTCCTAGCATTGTTATTGTCCATCTCTTTAACCGCGACCAGTTCTACACGAGGCATTCAAATTGTGTTCCAGAAGGAGGAGACGACGTTAATGCATACCTTAGGATCGGCGGGGTCGTCCGGTTCGAATGTGACAAGGAAAGGATCGATTGCCTCCTTCCCCTCGACAACGGTTTGAACAGATTGGTCATGTAAAGTAGCGTTGTCCTCGAGGATTGTTATGCTGGTCTGTGCGGAAGGAATGTATGGAGGTGCGTAAGAAGCCATGGAGGGAACTCGAGGAGTGGATGATGCATTCCTATCAGAGAGAGGCCGGTTATATGCAAGCAAGCACGCCGCGCGCCATCCATATTCGAACGAACAGTCAGAGCGCGATTCGGAGTCAGTAAAGCCGCAGGATAAGTAAATCTGCGGGTCGTAATGTCAACCTCCTCCTCCTGTTGGTACGCGTTTCAGTTCGCGTCCAACACGGCATTGACCGGACGTGCGCTAAAATTGACAGTGGCGAGGTTCACAGCGGTTGCAAGTCGGACGGAAAAGCGCTGGACGCCGTACTGTAAGGCAGCTCATACGTTGTCGGAGCCGGATTTGAAGGTGGATTCTGATTACACGTCGCAACTAAGCAAGTAAACCCCACGACGCGTTGGCAGAATCCTCGTGATCCTAAAAGGCAGATATATTGATCAGTATAAAAGAAAAAAAGTATCGAAATTTGTGCTCACCAGAAAATGACATTCTGGTTTCCGATGTATGGGTCTGAGAATATCAAGATCCTTCGTTGACTGACCCATCATATCATGCGTGGCGTTGACGAAGGTAGAATTCTTTATAGCGTCGTCCATCCAGAGCGCACGTCAGCGTGGAGAAATTCTGTACGAGGGGTGGAGCTTAGGATATCAGAAATGCTACTTGCCCTTACCGAATCCTATTCAAAATTTGGTCCCTCGAGTCATAGGGCATGAATGCGCATTGCAAGGACGGAGGGATACGCGGTAATAGGTCAAGCCAGAACGGACGACTATAAATGACCGTCAAAGCGAGGAGTTTGCTGGTTCAGAGAGGCCGAGATACGCAGGCATAAGGTAATCGTTGAGCGCATTTTTTTGGGTAGCCCGGCGGTGGTGGGACGAGGATGATGCCAGATTGCACACCCCCAACATTGATGGTGGGAAGAGCAGAGATCGGCAGTTTTGGATTTCGACCACCATCATCATCGCCAAAATGCCGACTAAATTGACTAAAGCCATATGGAACTCTACTGCCTGCTTGTAAAGGATCACGAGTAACGCTTCAGCCGGTAGACAGCACAACGTCGCGACATGGACGAGCTAGGCTGGTGGACTTGAAGGACGCCTGCCAGTGGGCTGTGCGGTATGTGCTAAAGTTTTACGCGTATTCGCTTTCCAATTTAAACGTACATTGTAGGCATTGTCGCTGTGTCCTTGTTGAGGCGCCTGTCCTACACCAAAATCATCGCGTGGTTTGTAGGGGCCTTTGGAAAGCCACCAGTTTACGCCGTCTGCACGGCTTCGTGTCGATTGAACTAGAGGATATTCTTTACCCAGGCTTCGCTACCATAATCTCGAGGCGCGTCGCCATGACAAGGTCTAACGACCGTTCAAGATTCCTCCCATCAGCTCATTTGCTTCTTTCGCTTGGTTCACCTTCTACCACAACGCTCAAAGCATTGTGGAAGGCTTAGCTGTCATGTCGTGCAAGATCACTCCCCCTCGAGAGCTTTCGTGTGTATTTATATTCTATATAATATATATATTTCTAACTGCATCCGGTTAGGCCAATGCACCAGCGACGCTCTCCTCCCGTATATTGTTCATATCGGCCGCTTTGCTGCGAAGCGCGCCAGGAAAACGCCGATCATGAACGAGGATTGCTACCGCCAGTGTCTCTGGAGCGCGTCCTGTCAGCATCCCTCGATGGCCAAGCCATTGGGATGAGGAGTACCTCGAGAATCAGGCTGACGGTACGGAGAAGTAGCCGAGGAAGCTCGTCAAGGATGAACATCGCGAGACGGGTAGCTTGAAATGCAATAATATCTCCAGCCCCGTAAGACCGGTTTTGCGTTGTCTTCTCGCAACCGTCAGGCAAACCTCAATGAAAAACAGTTCTTGTACCAATCGGCTTGTGTTCCCCCGCCTCGACTTTGGCAGTGGTTTTCCCAACGGCGAAAACATGGACACATTACTGCATCCGGCAAGAACCAACGCGTGACCCCTATTGGTGCACGCTTGGCGAAGGCGTCTTCTGAGCTGCAAGGCTTGCATTGGCGCATTACAGGGCATGCATGAGGTGCTTGGACTGTGGATATGCGCATACCATCCTAGACCACGCTCTATGGGCGTCTAACCTTGCTAGGACTTGGCGCTTTGCCGTCCATCTCGGCGCCCAAGCTTGTATCCTCTTCAGTGCGTTCTGCCACTCTCGACAATTCCGAGTTGTCGACGGCTCATTGTATCCGCCACCTCGACGAAGGTGTAGCTCGACTGTCTCATCCTGGATTCAACGTGACCTGGTGTTGGTGGCTAAACGAGCTTGCTTCGGCCGAGGTTTGTCGCTGCACGCGCCAACACTCTGCCTCACGAAGTGGACACATTGCCTTGGTTTCCAAACCTTCATGTTCATGTGATCTCGACGCCTCAGTCGGTGCAATGTTCATCTGCGCGGCGCTCCTTCTCTGCGTCGCGTATTTAAGCACTGAACTGTTAGTCTGGTCGACATCCGTTCCACTCCTCGGAAAAGTCGACTTCCTCTTCTTCTCTGCAAACATGTTGGTCAAAGCCCTTTCCGTCTTCGTTCTCACCGGGATTACTCTCGCGTCCCCAATCATTCGGGCGCCGCTCGACGTGGATGCGCGCGCTCTGGCCAGAAGGGACTTTGATTTCAAAGAGAAGGAGTTCAAGGAGAAGGAGTTTAAAGAGAAGGACGACAAGGACAAGGACTGCGATGAGAAGGAAGTCAAACACAAGGACTTTGGCAAGGACTTCAAGGAGAAGGACTTTGAGGAGGACTTCGAGGCCAAGGAGGTTTGGGTCACGGTGGTACGCATCAGTCTAACCTTGCGCTTAACGTGTTTCCGCTAACGACGTTGTATTCAGAAATTCGAGGAGAAGGAAGAGAAAGAGAGGAAGGAGAGGGAGAAGCACGAAAGGAAGGAAAAACACGAGAAGGAGGAGGAGGAGTGTGAGGAGGAGGAGGAGGAAGAAGAAAAGAAGAGGCGCAACAGGAAGGAGAAACACGAGAAGGAGGAGGAGGACTGCGATGAGGAGGAAGAAGAGAAGGAGAAACACGACAGGAAGTACAAGCGCGGAAAGGACGAGGACGACGAGAAAGAGAGGAAAGAGAGGAAGGAGAAAAACGAGAAGGAGGATTGCGATGAGGAGGAGGAAGAGAGGGAGAGGCGCCACAGGAAGGAGAAACACGAGAAAGAGGATTGCGATGAGGAGGAGGAAGAGAAAGAGAGGCACCACCGGAAGGAGAAACATGAGAAGGAGGACTGCGACGAGGAGGAGGACGAGAAAGGGCGGCGCAACAGGAAGGAGAAACACGAGAAGGAGGATTGCGACGAGGAGGAGGAAGAGAAGGAGAACAAAAAGCACTGGTAATCATCCAGCTCATAACTTGTATCTATATACTACTACAGGCTTCTTTATGGTATCACTTGCTCTCCATCACTATAACATCCTCCACATTCATTTCCGTTTCCTCAGTACCACACTAGCCAAAGTTTGCACCAGGCTTTGGTGGAAAACATTGATTAACTATGGATTGTCCAAGGGATGACGACGCGCGAGAGTCCTCCTGAAGTTCCTTCTCCTCCATTGACTCGGTCGCCGAAGATGACGGGAAGCGTGCGGTGCAGAGCCGCGGGCTTAGCACCACTAACATTGAAACTAAATTGGTCGGTAGAGTGAATTCAATGTCACTAACGCTGACCATGTTTTCGACCTCGTCCGTCGCTCGGTAAGATATCAAGGCTGTACTGTATATCTCCCACTAACTTGTAGCATTGTATTCATAGTTCAGAAACTAGTCTACAAATCCACTTCAGACTTTACTGCGAGCTTCAAACCTATACGCAAAGTTACTCTTATCGAAGAATGCCCACTTCAACTTCTCTTTCCAACCCAAACTCTGCCATCCATTCACCTCCTTCGGGAACTCGTCAATGACACCCGGAAGCGTGCTGTCGTGCGCCAGTAGCACCAACACGTTTGGATCAGCATCGAGTTCTTGCAATTTGCGCAGGGTCTGGTTTGAGACATCCCAGTCCCGGTATACAGAGTCTCCTTTCGGCAGCGTCAAGGGCGGCTCGTCGGGTTTAGCAATGAGAACAGGAGGGAGCTGGTGTCCTGGACAGATGCATAGCGCGTTGGGACGGATGTGGCCGGGGTGATGACATGTGTCTCCGCCTAAGAGAACAAATGTCGTGGGCGTCACTCGAGCGAGGGCGCTGATGTGGCCGAGACAGTGCTATAGAATTCGTTACTACAAGGTGGCGAGCTCGGAGTGACCTGCACTTACACCTGGAGAATCTAGGATATACAAACTTCCATCAGAGAAATAGTCCAGAGCGTCGTAACTACCGATCTTTAATGGGAAGTTCTTTAGCTCCGTTACTTTGCGGTCTCTGTTCGTGTTGTCACTATTCATCCGGTTCTTTAGAAAAGGCGACAACTTACTTGAAATCAGCCTCAACTAAGACTGCATCGGCATGGCTTGGATATCCTCTCAAGTCGGATCCGGGACCAACGACGAGCTCAGTTGTAGTAGCTGGGAACAACGATAGGTCACCTGAAGAAAACATTGAGCTTCGAACGTTATCAGTATTGAACCGGCGCTGCCCACTCACCGATATGATCCACATGCGTATGGCTAAAAACAAAGCGTGAGTATTTCCCTCTCACAAGTCAAAAGCCTTACCTCCAAAAGACCGTATCGATATCAGATGCCTTCAAGCCACCCGACTCCAGATGCTCAATAATATCCTTCTCCAAAACGAGCCCACGGAAGCCAAGATCCATCCAGGACTTGCCCAAGCTCTGAACAGCGGGAGGAAGACTCTCCTGGTTTCTCCTCAGCCCCAAGTCGAAGAGCATTCGCCTTCCGGAGGGGTGCTCGAGGAGGTAGGAGTAGATTGGTGCGCTGAAGACTTCGTTGCCTGGGAGGACGGGTGCGAGGAAGTACACTGCGGGTAGACCGGTTTCTGGGGAGCCGGTATTGCATGCTTTGACTGAGATTGTCACGTCCGAAGGCGGGATGGTAATGGCCATGGTAGAGGTTTCTGTTCACAAACAGGACGCGTCTGGATTCCAATTTATAATGATCAGATAGAAGCCGGTCCTATGACAAAAAGCAACTTAGAATACTTAGTCAAGCATCATTAATACGCTCGGCGATGAGGTGGGGAGAGGTGACGAAGTCCGAAATGAGAGGTTATTCAACTTATTGTCCTCCGGTGAATCCTGCGGCATGGCTGCGTGGTAGACACCTCTCAGTTTGCTACCGGTTATGGAATCACGTCCATCAGAATAATCTACAAAAAGAGTTGCGCGCACTCAAGGTCGCTTTCTATCAACGAGGCATCGGGAGGTTGCTCTCCATGTTTTTATATGCCCTACATCGGTTTGCCTACCTTGGTGGTGCGTTCAATTGGCAAGCGCCGTGGCGAATATGAATGAGACAGAGATATCCAAGCATGTGCGATCTGTCCGACATCTGCGATGTAGCCGAAATGTAGCTGAAAGTCCGCGAAGAAGGCACAGGGGTCCAACCCCCATGAAGGCAGAAGACAAGAGCAAAGAAACGCGATCGGAGTCACGTGACGATGTCGCCCATTTGAGTGCATTCGCAAGGTTATCTTCTCTCCACGACGATAAAATGAGCTCTTCGAATTTTCAAGCGCAGTGGACGTGTAAATATAGGCGACGTGAGTTCCGATGTTCTCTGCTTTCCTCCGCTGCTAAAGGCGTGTACAGCGCAAACGCCTATAGAGGTAAGTCTCAGATTGCTATACCCAATCTACGAGTCAACTACTCAAGACTGGCATCGTAGGCTCAGAATCTCTACAACCACAGTAAGAGTACTCTGCAAACTCATCGCCTCTTGATTCAAGATGTTATCTTCTCGTAGTACGAACAGTTGCATTCCTCCTAGACGCTTCCTCAGAATGGCTTATCCCAACGTTCCCCTTTCTGGCCTCGCTACCTAAAGAAATGCAATTTGGATTGGACTCTTTAATCGGTGCTGCTCTACCTGCTGTAGGAGATGCCTTATGTTTGTTCCTTGGCCTCTACCAGGTTCTCCTGAGCATGCTCTTTGGTTTACCGTGGTATGTTGTGGGATTGATGGTACGCTCGTCATTCAACGGGTATTATTCTCAACCATATGACCCCCTGAAGCTTTTCTACCTCGTCGTAGACGCCGTCATTGGTGTTATTCCACTTGTGGGCGACTTTCTCGATGTGGCGTTCAAGGCGAATATATACAATCTTCGATTACTTGAGAAGGAACTGGCACGTAGTCGATGGGCTGCCACGGTATCCATTTCCAGTCATACTAGCTAGACTCTGATCTTCATACTTTGCAGGTCGTTATACCAAAGTCGACCGACTGGATCCCGCGACCACGCAAAGCTAAGGCGAATAAGTTTCGTGCTCCCCGATGGAAGGACATCTTTGGCTAATAAACGGTAAGTGTTTGTCTTGTCCTGATTCCGTCGATTCCCTGAACATTTCCGCAAGATCTTGCAAGTTGTTTGTATGTTATTTTCGCCGACATCAATACACATGGGGCATTCCGGTGCTATACACCATTCTCGTCCACAAATGAAGCATAAGATAAAGACGTAAGCCCGTCGTGCAAATCGGTGACATTAAGTATGCGTCATTTCGTCGGCGAGTGCGCTGTTGGATGTGTCCATCAACCAGCGCATGACCTCTGCCATGCTACATATAAACGGGCTTTCGTTTGTGTAACTGCCCACGGCAACCATCATGCCCACCTAGGTGAAACCGGTCAAGCGTGTTCTTCGGCCTACAATCTCTTGTTCGCCCAGCTCAAAGGGCAACTTGCTATGTGCATAGAGGACAAGAAGAAATGTATACGTGGGCTGGCGCAGGAACCAAGAGTGAAGTGGATGTACTCATAAACGCGGCTGATGCAGCCGCAAAGGTTCTGACACACAGTACACATGTGGCCTTTTGCATGCTGTGTGACAAGGTTCATTCAGACTACACAGGAGTGGATGAACATGTATCAACGGAACGTGGTTGGATATCTTCTACTCATGGCACTGATCCTAAAAGCTTGTTTAGGTCGGCTTTTGCTGGAAACACCTCTCATGCTTTCCTTGAGAATATCGCCAACTGATGCGATGTGCACAAAGCCCGCTTGAGCGATCTGCTTGGTCGGCAGCTTCATAGGAATCGCAAGGTTTTCCGGTGCCCACCATTCTCTCTGATGGACACTGCAAGGCTCATTTTATTTAGTCGACATAACTGATGAACGAATACATGAGAGAGCCAAACCTGCCCCTATGATATGCTCCTGAATGGTCTTCAAAGGTAAGATTTTGATCATACATGCATACATGATACCTAACACATAGCATCGTAGTGAGAACAGAGATCCGTCTGGATGAACATGTAATCCTAATCTTTTAGGCCGTATTGCCCTCAGCGAAAGTAAGAAGATCAGAGTCTCCTTGGTCGGAAACGGTCATCACTCTACAATTGGGTGAGACAGCTGCGCAGCAAAGAGGAGGCTTAGGTGCTCACCCAACACGGAATAGTTTACCAGCTGCAGTACCAAGAGCGACATTAGTGCCCGCAAAGTGGTGCACGGTGGTTTTCGAGAGCATGGCATAGTACTCCAACTCCGATTTGCGGAGAGGCGGGCAGTTACCAGCGATCAGGACCAATTTGGCTAGGAAACCCGCGCGTCAGCTCAAGGGACCTTCTCAGCCTCACGCTCCAGTCCCCAGGAGAGAGTTGGCCAAGAGTACACACCTTTTCCACTGCGCATCTGCTTGAGGGCAGACTTGTATCCGAGGGTGTATTTGCCCGACTTGACGACGAGCGCGAGCCTGGCGGAGATGGACTCTGTG
>QLPD01008138.1:0-29607 GCA_003314085.1 Hymenopellis raphanipes
GCTATTATTAATACAAAACCTTTTTGCATCCTTTCATCCCGCTCCAGCCTTCGCTTCTGATACATACTGTCGTTTCCATTTTTCTACTTGCATTGTCTCATTCATCTCATCAGCATTCTGACGGAAATACCTACGCAATCAATCAAATATCCCTACTGTTGTGCTACTATCTGCTACTTGATATCTTACTTTGAAAACAAACCTGTCTTCTCTGTGCATCCTATCGATGCCGGCCACCGAATTTGTTGAAGTTGTCTGAAATTGCGTGATGACCAGCGCGTCATGCATTACGTCTGTGAATTGCGCTTGGTTTGCGCAGTCAGTTCGTCCTGAACAATTGAAATCCAAAAGTGATCTACGCATTGCATTAGTTGATACGTGCAATGTCCAGCGGATCCCGTGTCACATTAGGAGGAGGTTTCATTGGTCAAGAGAACGCACGCGTAGACGCCTCGTGTGTCGGTTGAGGCCTGCTAGGACCCATGGCTATAGGGTTCGAACTTCGATCCCAAAGTTGGCTTTTTTGGTTCTTGGAATTTTCCGGATTTTGGCCCGATTTGGCTTTTTTAATCGGAGTTCAAAGCCGGGAGGTCAAATTTTCGGGCCGCTTCGCGGCCGACTGTCCATATATGGTAAGGGCGGGTTCCCGCCGTCATGATTGTTGGTCCCTGGCGGGATTTTTGCTCGAATTTTGATCAAATTTGGTTCTTAGGCATCGTACATAGTCGACCCAAGGGGTCGAAATTTGGTTTTTTAGATCGGAGTTCATTCCCAAAATTGTCCAAATTTGGTCTTTTTGGATCGAAGTTCGAACCGTATTGCCATGGGTCCTGGCCTGCTTTGGGAACTTCCCAAATGGTGACTACGTCACACTCTCCTTCTTACGCTTTGGCACGCGTCTCTCTTGACGTTTATTCCGAATCGTTGTCCAGCAACGTTCAAAACGCCTTTCTGACGGTTCGAAGACGTGTCGTCTCGTGAATGCTCGGCATCTTGTAACATGACCTGACTCGGCCATGGCTGGAATACTCTTGATGATGGTAAACTTACTCAGGCTACCCGCGCCGACCAACCTGACCTCTTGAGCGCTCTGGACTTGAGCTTGGTGTTCCTATCTTTTTTCTGGCTCGGGCTACTTCTGAATTCTTGATTGATAAACCTGTGAGCTTTCCGAAGGCGTGGTGTGGTGGTAGCGGCGATAGTAGTTGGAGATACGCCCTAGACCTCTGTCATCCGTGAGGGCGCGCGTCTTTTGACCTGTGAACTCCGGGGGAATGAACTTTAACTGTGAGGGACCTAGGTAGGGAATTTTGCAGTAGAGTAGAATCATCAAGATTGGCTCGGCCTTCTTCAGGAACTTGACTGGCCGTTGACATCGCATGTCTGACTAGGTCCTCTCTTCTGACTGGGTGCTCTCTTCTGACTGGTCTCTCTTCTCGTGGCTGGATCGTCTCTTATTCTAGGGAATTCAGACTTGGAACGCTCTGTTATACACCCATTCCGATACTTTCCGTGTGTCTCAAAACGGTTGATGGCTAGCTACCTAGGAATGTCCTACAGTAATCTCAATTGAAGGAAAGCAAGGAAGGATGCCTTGGGTGGCGAGGGCGCCTGTTTCAAGGGATATGTATACGACAAGCAAACATCGACTCTCCGTGGGCTTGCCCTATCTTGGAAATGTTGGCTATTTTGCGATCGACGTACGCCAGCCCGTTCTATCGTTTCTGTGTACTCTCTAACACGCGTTGTCGTGCATTTTAGTGCCCCATGTTATTGTGCCATCCACAGGTTGTCTTACGGACCGGAGCAGAGGTAGAGATAAGGGTTGGGCAAGGGGCAATCGGAATATTCATCGACACTGTAGCCATTCATTTATCAGCAGCAGTAGTAAAAGGATTGTTAATGGTCGTAGAATAATTGTGTTGTCCGACGATGGAAGATATCGGCGATTTCGCGTGTGAAGGGCACGCGATGGCGAGCAGGACCGATGCGTGATAATTGCAAGCTACCTTTGAACCACCACAAGCGAAATAGCAAAGTCAGAACCACTGCATTCCTCTCTGAGGACGCCTGCAGCGCCTCTCAATCGATTGAGCCGCCTGCAAGAACGTCGGTCACCATTGATTCAATTACCAACCGACGCCCTCCGCGGGACTCGCTTCCCCCGTCATCGTCTCTAACCCTCGGATCGCACCCAGTCGCTACTGGTCCATTACCGTCGTCGTTCACCCGCTCCTCGTCGTCTTCGAACGTCGTCAACGACGCTGGAACAGTGCCGAGTGTCATTCCAGCGACTCGTTCCAGGGCAGAGCTTGAACAGTCGACCACCAGCAGCAGTGCCAATCAGCAGCAACTACCTTGTACCCCAGTCGGTAATCTCATTCGCTTACTATCATATTTGGATCACTAATATTATTGTAGACGACGACAATACCAGAGCCCGCAAACGACAAAGGATTGACGACATACCTGCTCGGTCTATGACCATGAGGCTGCCCGAATCAGATCAAGAGTCCCAGCTCTCTATATCTCCGGACTTTACTGCCCCTGCCATGGCTGGTCCCTCTTCACAGGGCCTCGACGGACCAACATTGACTACCAACGGACACACTCTACCCTCCCTCTCCACTACAAACGGCCACAGTGCCACAAATGGCGTTTCGGCCAATGGTGTGCAAAAGCACGGCAAGGGAGGAGTCCCAAGAGTTCACATTCCCGGCACTCTGCTGCACGACGACATGACTATTGATCGAGAAGAGTTTGTGCGCCTGGTCGTGCAGAGCCTGAGGGATGTCGGATACACGTACGTTTCGCTGATTCGAGCACTTAGTAACATTGCTGACTTGTATGCCTTGCAGTACGTCGGCCAATATACTAGAACAAGAGTCGGGTTATACCATGGAAGGAGAGGACGTCTCACAATTCCGACAGTCTATAATGGAGGGCGAATGGACCGTGGCCGAATCAATGTTAACGCGACTTGGGGTGACGGATACTGATGGCTTAATGGTCAGAGGCATTCACCACAACGACGAGACGAGATGCTGACATATCCCAATAGGACGCAAAATTCCTCATAAATCAGCAGAAATACCTCGAATTACTAGAAGCTCAAAGAACAACCGAAGCACTACATGTGTTACGAAATCAACTCGCGCCGTTAGGTGTCGACCCAGAACAACTGCACTCTTTATCAAGGTACACGCTCCCCATACCATGTACAGCTTCTTCTGACTCTATGCTCGCAGCTTGATAATGTGCTCGGAACCGGAAGACGTGAGACAACGTGCTGGCTGGGATGGTGCCGCTGGAAGTTCGCGTGATCAGCTGCTATTAAATCTGCATCGTATGTTCTACCTCTTGTCTCTCCGTTCAAGAGCTAAGGGGCCTCAGATTACATCCCGTCGTCTATCATGATACCTCAAAGACGAATGCCCAACCTCTTACAGCAAGCACGGCTATATCAACGACAGCAGTGCTTGTATCACAATCTACCCTCAAACAACACCGACTTTTCCCTCTACAACGATCATCGTTGTGACAAATCCGCATTCCCGCGCGTCACCACCACGATCTTGAAAGGCCACAAGGACGAAGTGTGGCATATAGAATGGAGTCACGATGGCGCGTATCTAGCTAGCGCAAGTAAAGACAAGGCAGCAATCATTTGGAAGATTGGGGTAAATATCGTCAATTCTTGACAAGGCCGAGGCTAATTCTTCGATAGCCCGAAACAGAACCATCTACACGTCAATGGGAAACGCACCACATCCTGCGGGACCATCCGTATTCAGTAGGCTGCTTGGCGTGGTCCTTGGACGACACTATACTTCTAACAAGTGCCGACAATATCATCAAGATCTGGAACGCAAAGGTTCATTCTTGCTCTACACTTCTGTATCCTACGCCTAATACGCTTCCATTCCAGACCGGTGTCTGCTTGAGACCGCTTGACAAGCACACCGAAACGGTCACTTCGTTGGCGTGGTTGCCGAATGGTAGTGGATTCCTTTCGGCTGGGCTGGATCGCAGAATCATTCACTGGGTAAGTAGCGTGCGGCATTTTTAGGCGGGCGCCCGGGAATGTAGTATTCGCATGGTTCTAACATAGGTTACCTAGGATGTGGATGGCACAGAAATCGAGTCGTGGGGCACTACGGCCATAAGGATAACGAGTCTTGCGGTGACACCAGACATGTCGCGGGTAGTGACAGTGGGAATGCACTACATCTCCAACGGATCGTCGGGTTCAACGTCGAGAGGTAGTGGCCGTCGTTCCGGTGATTTCAGCGCGACTCCGCCGACCGGCGGTAACGGTGTACCCGTCCATCCGAGAAGCGCGTCTGACAACTGGCTCATCACCTATACTTTCGCTACGAAACAGGTTGAGACGTGAGTTTCGCCATTCTCTTTGTCGAGGCTTCTTCCATTTCTCCGTCTTCTGTGGGAAGTAGATTTTGGCTCATGGATTTCCTTTTTTGTCTAGATCCGTGAGGTTGGAAGGCGAAGTCACAAGCGTCAAGGTTTCCCAAAACTCGCAGTATGCCCTTATCAATCACGCGCCAGATGTGAGTGTGTTGAGAGACAGCCTGTTAGCATGCTAATGCGGCCGATAGGAAATCCACTTATGGGACCTGAACCTTGGGCGCGTAGCGCGAAAGTTCACTGGGCAGAAACAGGGTAGACATGTCATTCGAAGCTGTTTTGGGGGAATGGACGGGAACTTTGTCGTCAGCGGAAGTGAAGGTCCGCGGATTCCCCTCTTGTGTTCACTGCTCTTGGCTCACAGCGATGAATAGACGGCAATGTATACGTATGGCATCGGGAGACAGGCGTATTACTGGAAGTTCTTTCCGGACATGGCGAGGGGAGTGTCAACTCCGTGGCATGGAACCCTCGCAAGGAGCGCATGTTCGCTTCGTGCTCCGATGACCATACTATTCGCATATGGGAAGCACTTGGCGCCGACCTGTCGACATACAGCCAGCCTGGAACGCCTGTTGGGAAAGGCAAAGGCAAGATTCACCAACACTAGGGTAGCGCCGTGGAATGCGCTTTCCCCGATTCCATCTGTCAAGGACCGGAACCCGCAGCACGGGCTCACACCCTGCTCTATCTCAGCACCACTAATACCTCCATTCCTTGTTTTCGCGATCTGTACACCACTCGTTTTCACGCGCATCTGAACCATATCTGTTTATCACTTTCCTGCACGCATCTGAATTCTATCACTCAAAGATCTTTCATCATCAGTACCTACCCTCTTGCATATACTGTTACATAGTTACAGCCACCGGCGGTGGAATAGAAACGTCGTTTAAATAGTTGAGAAATGTCGGACTCTTGAAGCCATCGCTCGGAGCGGGCGTGAATCCGTACGACTAACCGAGACAGGTCATATTGGAAGCAATGAGAGATGCAGATGTACATGAGAGTGTGTGTGAACGAATATGCGTGCGCAAAATGCCTAGTACAACTGAATCCGAGAGAGAGGGAGGAGACCATGAGCGTGTGAATCCTGGTGTTGACTATAGGGTATCCGAGTTCTTGAATCCCGTCTGATGTACACTATGCGACTAAAAGTACAATGCTGGAAAATATCGGAATAAATACAAGTCTGAGAACGCAAGCACAATAAGATACGATAAGAAAGGAAGATGGATGGAAAATTATCCTGTCACCTTCTGAGGCCGCTGGGAATAAGCCCGGTCCTTGGGAAGAAATAAGGCCGCCATTGGGTCCTTCTTCTGGCGCTTTATGGGTCGGACTGGGCTTATTGTATCTTGGCCCTGCTTCGCAATAGGTGGCGAATTAGTTGAATCATCCACTTTTTTCTTCGCAGGGGTGGAAGGCGGTGGTGCCATTATAGTAGGTCGAATAGGACGCAGCGGTGGTGGGGAAGGCGAAGATGATGAGGATGATGAGCTGTATCTCGACGAGAACGGAGCGCCGGGCTTTCGAGCTTGCGGAATATTCACGATTGAAACAGCCGCTCGCCGTGTAGATCCAGACCGAGGTTCAGACAGGAAAGGTTGAACAGGCTGCCTGTTGCGATAGTCTTTGATGGTAATCCCGCCTTTATACGGGATTGAACATATCTTGGCTTGCTTCGTCACCGTAGATTTGATCTTTTGCATCGGTGTCTGGGCGCTTCTTGGGGGGCCCCCTAACAATTACATTAATTTTGGAGCAATAACGGTACGAATCATGCTTACAGGGTGTTGACTTCCTTTCTCGGGGAGGTATAATGTTGCTGAATTTGACCTCGCGTTCCTTCTTTTGAGACTCAAAAGCCTGCCGTTGATTGCGCATTTTGGAGCCGATGGCCTCAAAACGCTTATTGGCCCATTCCTTCAAGACCTGTGGCGAGTGTTAGCCGGGTAAACGCCGGACACGATCAATATCATACAAAGTAGTGGTCCCTCCATGATTCTGGGGTTGTCTCGCTCGAAGCGACGTACAACTCGGATTCTATAGGGTAGTTTTTTGAACAGAGGGCCTTCCATAAATCTGGGAGTGAAACAGTAACGTTATTGATAGACTCTAATGAACCGAAGAGGCCATGCATTTACCTTCAGTTTTGCATGCGATTTGCTACATTTAGGGTGTCGGTCAGTGTGATTGGAAGCCTTGCGGATGGGAACGGGCGCACGGGTACTGTTCGTTCCAGTCGCGAGAGGTCGTCGACGGAGCATCTTTCAAGAATTGGATGGAGTAGGTCGTAACGAAGGCTCAAGTCTGGGCCAAAGTCAGCAATTGCTACAAAGAATTCAGCGGTCGTTCTTCAAGTAAGGCCTGTTAAGCTACCTTCGACATACTTGCCAGCCACTGAAGAGTGATTAGCATGGGCTGACGACATGAATGAGGGGACAAGTACCTCGCTGGCAGAACCAGGACAACGAGGGCACACTCGATTGCTGGGTGTCCTCTTCACCAGACATCTTGAGGATCTGCTGTATAGGTGTCGATGCTGAGCTATGCGGTGGTGAGTACCCAGGTAAGGGACACCGATCTGGACCGGTCCACGTGGTTTCTATTGTACCCGATCCGGGCATAGCCTATATTTGGCAGCTCTCATGCTTTTCTTTCGCGACTCCGACTGACACTCGCTCTCGTCGACGACACTATGACATTCGCGACGCTCACCAAGCTCCGACGACGCCGTAAATCATTGATCAACTTCTCTATGTTTTGGTCTTTGCGAATCTGATTTCATTATGTATGATTGCCACCAATTCTGGCTGCTACCGTTGATGTTTCTACGTGTGGGACATATGCATGTGTCTAACCGCTAACCTCGGGATATCCTGTTGCTTGTCTGGGCTCTCATGAATCTCCTGGCTATTTCCGTGGCTGAATGCTAACACTAATTGAATGTGGGAACAGTTTATATTTACCATTTGCTCCCTATCCACGGAGGTGCGTAGCCATTTTGGTTACACATGTACGACCACAAGGATTCCACACTCCCTAGCAGTCTGCCTTTGCGTCAACGTCAAGTTTCCATCCGGTTGTTATCCGCTCAATGCGCGTTCTCAACTCAATTTGTTTCTCCCCAAATGGACCATGGGGATACATGGCATATAAAGGACTCTGTGTTTCTCCCATCCTTACCGCGTCTGAAAATCTCTGCGCCAGTGCCACTCAGCCTCTGCGTCTCTATCGTTCTCTATCATGCATTACTCGAGTGGCTCGCCCCAGCAGCTGCATGTTACACAACAGGCCACTCATACCCGACTTCACCTTCGCGATGCCCGAGATGCTCACATAGTGTTCGAGGCTGTGCGACAAGGCTTTCTACGTCCCGTTACTAGAAGACTCAACGAGTCGGAGCGACTGAACTATGTTCGCTCTGGCGCCGTCTTTGTATGGGAGGAGCGAGACGATGAATCTGGACTGAAACGGTGGACGGGTATGTACAACATGGCTTTACTTCTCGCTTTTTCATTTGATTTACCCCATACGTAGATGGTCGCCTCTGGGGCCAATCGCGTATGCGTGAGGTATGTCTGTCAGTTGATCAACAGATTGCAGGGATTGATTGATACACTTCTTTTCAGCCATACCTCTTCTACGATGAAAAGCTGCCATCCTCGGGCGACCCCAGATTGATTGAAGCTCCCAAGTATGTCTACCCTTGGCGCTCGTATGCCGTTGTCGTTTGATTGACATTGCAACGTGTAGGTCGCCTACTTTTCGATTCGTTGAGGGTGTCTCGCGCACCATCCCTGCGTCGTCGGCCTTGCTTCATCAAGACCGAAGCGGAGGGACCCACCCAGGCTTGATCAAGCAAGCGTATTCCGCTTGGGTTCATCTCTCACCCACGTCTCCGCCTCGAAAATGGCACGTCACGGCGTACTTCACGTACGCGGACCTGCCGAGCATACCCACTGTAGATCGCGATCCGACGTTGAGCAGAATCATTGTTCCATCGGGAATATACCGGAACAGCAAAAACAAGAAGGGAGAGGAGAGCAGTGCTGAACACTCTGCACCTTCGCCCTCGACGCTTCCTCCTTTGCACACCGCGATTGAAGGCTACAGTACCATTGTGCATGGTAGCCTTCCACAAAACGTTCGGGGTCACACTAGGCTCTCAGAAGACCAAAGAGTGATTCAGATGCTGAACTCTAGACACGTTTCTTAGGAGATACATTCTGTTCTGTTGTATATAGACCGTCCGCGTTAACGCGTATTTTTTGCCTGCCTTTGCTCGGCCGTGAAATTGACGGATCGAAACGGGTTACTTACCTAAGAACTGTTTACGTTTTTCCGATCGATGTAACAATTTGAGGTAAACGCCTCCAAAGAAAAAATGCTGTTGCTTTTGCACCTCCATCGGCTCATCGTCACCTTGGAATCTGTTCCCTAGTTTGTCCCTAGTTGTTCCGTCCTGATTTGTCTTGACTGATGTTTTTAGTGTGTGGAATTCTCGGGCTTTTGTTACATGATCCTAGCATCGACGCTGCACCGGAAATATGCGAGGGTCTGTCGCTGCTGCAACATAGAGGCCAGGATGCGTGCGGAATAGTCACTTGTGGTCCGAAAGGTCGTTTTTACCAGTGCAAGGCCAACGGCATGGTCCGTGACATCTTCGATGAAAAGTCGATCCAGAAATTAGTTGGTGGGATGGGCGTTGGACACGGTGAGCTCAGGTTTTCTTGGTACGCTCCACGTGAGATGAACGCTGGATTATTAGTCCGCTACCCCACAGCTGGCAGCTTCAACAACGCGGAAGCTCAACCCTTCTATGTGAATTCACCGTACGGTATTGTCTTTGCGCATGTGCGTATCTCCATTCATCCAAAGTACTTCGGCCTGATGCTTCTCTGCGAAGAACGGCAATCTGATCAATACTGCGTCACTCCTTCATTTCCTCGACGCAACTGCGCACCGACATATCAACACCTCTTCTGATTCCGAACTGCTTCTCAATATTTTCGCGAACAACCTCCAGCAGACGGGGAAATTCCGTATTAATGAAGAGGATATCTTCACAGCCATCGGTGGACTCATGAAGGAAGCTAAAGGTGCCTACGCCTGTGTTGCTATGTTGGCCGGCTTCGGTATAATTGCGTTTCGCGACCCCAATGGAATTCGTCCCGTCGGTATGGGCGTTCGTAAGTCCGCTACTGGATCCGGCAAAGACTATTTGTTCGCCAGTGAGAGCGTCGTTGCAGACGCGAGCGGCTTCAGCGAATGGGTTGATGTCAAGCCAGGTACGCGTTTTATCATGAGAATGATCCCATTCTCTGGTCCTCAAAAAGTCTCAAGGCGAAGCCGTGATTATCACCCGCGGGAACGTAGCACGGCGTCAGGTGGCAAAACCCGCTGTCTTCGCTCCGGATATCTTCGAATATGTGTATTTTGCGCGTCCAGATTCAGTTCTCGATGGTGTTAGTGTGTACCGGAGTCGCATGGCCATGGGTGATGCACTCGCCGCGGAAGTGAAGCGCGTACTTGCCGAGCAAAACCTTTCGGTTGACGTCGTGATACCGGTTAGACGTTTCTTGACATTCTATCACTTTTGAATTCACCATTGCCATTTTTAGGTCCCTGATACTTCACGCGTTGCGGCTCTAAACTTAGCTCAGAAGCTTGAACTGCCTTACCGCGAAGGTTTCATCAAGAACCGCTATGTAGGGCGCACCTTCATAATGCCTGGACAGCAAATGAGAAAGAAGAATGTCCGACGAAAGCTGAATGCCATGGCACTGGAATTTGCCGACAAAAACGTCCTTCTTGTTGACGGTTCGTCCTTTCATAATTCCCCTTGGCCCTTTGATTGAAATTGCCCGCAGATTCTATCGTTCGGGGTACGACCTCCAAGGAGATCGTGCAAATGGCCAAGGATGTCGGCGCTAAGAAAGTCATTTTTGCCAGTTGTGCGCCGCCAATTCGGTACCCAAATGTCTATGGTATTGACATGCCTTCGCGCACCGAGCTTGTTGCATACGGACGCGATACCTCCTCAATAGCCACCGCCATCGGAGCAGACCTCGTCATCTTCCAGACAATGGAGGATCTGGAAGCGTCCGTACGACAGTTTAATACGAACATTCCCAAGTTCGATTGCTCGGTCTTCACCGGAGACTACGTGACTGGTGGTGTCGATGAAGCATACCTGGCCGCTTTGGAAAACCAACGAGCGGATAATGTTCGCACGAAAGCAAAATTAAACGGTGCTGATCTAAACGAGACTGCGCCCGAGTCCACTATCTCGTCCAGCCCTGTCAATGGCGGAGACGACATAGTAGGTCTGCACAATACATGGCAACGATGAGCATTGAGACGTGTATGAGTCGCAAGTACATGAAAGTATAAAGTATGTACTATATTACTCCCCCATTTTTTGTATGTTGCTGTCATGTTGTCTTACCGTTATTTGAGATATTTACATATACATCTATCTACACTAGAATATCATCATTACCTTCACCTATTCGCTTGTAACTTCATTCAACGAACGTATTGAACCGGCTAAGAAAGGCAGATGTAAGGAATCAGTAAGGAATCTCGATAATGGAAGATGCCGCTTAATAATGACGTTGATTCATTCTTGGTGGTGGTGTCGTAAGGATGTGTGGCGCATCACTCTAATTATGGGTGAACTTCGGGTCAAAAAAAGTAACGAGGTGCAATGAAGAGGTACCAGCGCGCATGTGTAACGTAGGTGGTTGGTGATGCCTGTCCCTTCCAACGACTAGGCGAAGAAAAACCGTGTTGTCCTATCACCTAAATCTGCAGTGACAGATATACCGGAGTTGTTGATTAAATGACGGGAAATGCCGGATACAACGACTAAGCTTCGAGGATCAGTACACTTTATAGAAGACCAAGTCGATGGCGTAAGAACTTTCGGGAGGTATTGACGGCGTTTTGAAGGAGGTAGAGTGAGACGTCCATGGCATTCGTGACTGCTTTCGCATTCAATTTGAACGTCAGGAAATTATATGCGAGCCCACTACGAGTTGAGGGAACGTTTACAGGGTATAGCTTGAATTGCGACCATTAGCTGATCTGGCTGAGAAATAGAATATGTATTGTTTGTGTTCAAGAGCTGAAAGTACAGCATCAACTGGCGGAAAGCAAGCCTCAGTGGAGGAATGGCTGTCAGAATCAATCAGTCGAGATAAGATTAGATTGTGATCAGGGTCTGCGATCTTGCCGGCAATCTTTTTGGCCTGTTCGAGTCACTCTCAGCACCAACCATCCATGGATGCCCTCAAGAACGTCTTTGACGCCAAAAAGGCCCAAGCAAGACTTGTCATCTCTTAGCTATGCACGATGCTGACCGCTTTTGAAGGGCCAACCGGCCTTGGTTACGTTTGTAACCGCTGGTTATCCAACTCGTGCCGATACAGTCCCTGTTATGCTTGCAATGCAAGAAGGCGGGGCGGACGTTATTGAGCTGGGTGTACCATTCTCGGATCCAATGGCCGACGGTCCTGCGATCCAGGAAAGTAACACTGTATGTTACTTCATGATTTTCATGGATGTAGGAGGCCAATCAATCTATCATAGATCGCGTTGAAGAACGACATGGATTATCCGACGACTCTTGGACAGTTACGCGAAGCCCGTAGTAAAGGCCTCACTGTACCCGTCCTCTTGATGGGTGCGTTGTGTTCGTTCTGACTCGAATCAGCTGGTTTACTCGAATTAGGCTACTATAACCCTCTGCTTGCGTACGGTGAGGACAAGGCTATCCAAGACGCGTACGAGGCAGGAGCGAACGGATTCATTATGGTCGATCTCCCTCCAGAGGAGGCTGTCACTTTCCGGGCGAAATGTACTCAGTCCAAGTACGATTCATTCCAATCTTCAATTTCGGATAATAACTTAGTCACCTTCAGCATTTCATATGTTCCCCTCATTGCCCCTTCTACGACTCCAAGTCGTATCAAGTTCCTTGCTTCCATCGCAGACAGCTTCATCTATGTCGTTTCAAAGGTACGCGACTTTCGCGTTGCACAATCAGACAGTTCTCACCCTTTCTTAGATGGGTACAACTGGTTCTTCAGATCAAGAAGCCATCAATGCCGCACTTCCTGACATTATTGCTCGTGTCCGTGAGCACGCCACAGTCGCCGTTGCTGTAGGATTCGGCGTCTCAAACCGCGGCCACTTCGATTTCGTCGCTGATGCTGGTGCAGATGGTGTCGTCATTGGGAGTCGGATTGTCTCCGTCATCAAAGGATCCCAACCTGCGGAGGTGGCGTCCAACGTGGCCAAATTCTGCAGTGAGATCAGTCTGAAAGGCCAAAAACCCAAGCCACGGACACCTCTTCCGCGCACACCACTAGAGCCGCAGGCTAATGGATCCGCTGTTTTGGACTCTAAACTTGTACCATTACCTGCCAGGTTTGGCCAATTCGGTGGCCAGTATGTGCCCGAGGCGATTGTCGATTGTCTCATTGAACTTGAAGAAGCTCATAAATCTGCTATGGCAGATCCAGAGTTTATGAAAGAGTTCAGAAGTCATTTCGATTACATCAACAGGCCATCCAATCTCTATCTGGCCGAGAATTTGACGAAAGACGCTGGCGGGGCGAATATCTGGCTGAAACGAGAGGACCTGTAAGGATTTCAAGTTGTATATTTGCACTCACAATCAACAACCTCTGTAGGAATCACACGGGTTCCCATAAAATCAATAACGCCATTGGCCAAGTCGGTGAAACTTAACACCTTTGAGAAATGATGACTGACCGTAGCGCAGATACTTCTTGCTCGGAGAATAGGGAAAACCCGCATAATTGCAGAAACGGGTGCTGGTCAACATGGCGTTGCAACTGCGACCGTATGCGCCAAGTTCGGCATGGAATGCATCATCTACATGGGCGAAGAAGATGTTCGGCGGCAGGCTTTGAATGTCTTCCGTATCGAAATGCTCGGTGGAAAAGTCCGTAGTCTGGGTGTCGCATATATTGTTGGCTGACACTTTCCTCCAGGTTATTCCTGTAACGTCTGGATCACGTACTCTGAAGGACTCGGTAAACGAAGCCTTCAGGGACTGGGTCACAAACTTGGCTAACACACATTATCTCGTCGGATCTGCTATCGGACCCCATCCATTCCCCACCATCGTTCGCGATTTCCAGAAAATCATTGGAGAGGAAATTAAGGCTCAGCTAAAGGAGAAGCGGAATAAGCTGCCAGACGTGGTTGTCGCATGTGTTGGTGGCGGCAGCAATGCCATCGGCACCTTCTATGACTTTATTGGTGATAAGAACGTCAGACTCATTGGTGTCGAAGCAGGCGGAGAGGGACTTGATACTGATAAACATAGCGCTACTCTCTCCAAGGGACACCCTGGAGTTCTACACGGCGTACGGACTTACCTCCTTCAGTCGCCGGCTGGACAGATTATCGAAACACATTCGATCAGTGCTGGTCTTGATTATCCCGGTGTTGGGCCGGAGCACGCCTGGTTGAAGGATTCGGGTAGAGCAGAATATATTGCCGCCACAGACGAGGAAGCATTAAGAGGGTTCCGACTTCTTACGCAGCGAGAGGGTATCATTCCTGGTCAGTCATATGTCTATCCACCTCGTTGGTTCCGCTAAGACCATGACCACAGCTCTTGAGTCCGCACATGCCATTTGGGCGGGTTTCAACTTGGCAAAAACTATGCCGAAAGACTCGGACCTCGTCATTGTGAGTGTTCCTTCTTCTCATCTAGAGGAAACGTCTAACTGACACGTAATTCAGTGTCTGTCTGGTAGAGGTGACAAAGATGTCGAGCAAATCTCACAGCTGTTGCCCAAGTGGGCTGATATTCTTGACTGGCACGTTAAGATTTAGATCTGTATCGTCAATGTGATACCACGATCGTTATACTGTACTTTCATTAAAGATGGTGTATGGAATGTAAGTGTAGCTACATTGTGAATGAAGATGTGTAGTACTAGGACAATCGGACCGCCATGTCGTGCAATTCCTTGGCAAGTTCAGCGGATGTAACATGATAACCACGTGAGTGGCGTGCTGATCGCATCTAATCACGAGAGCGCTCGAGTTCGTATGAGTCTTCCACTCCCTTGTGACTGACCCCCACCAGCTGCAGCTCTACAAAATGGATCCCTCAACATCTCACATCATGGATGAATCTAAAGTGCTCGTAATCTACACCGGCGGCACCATTGGAATGCTCGTTGGCAATCAAGGATACGTCCCGGAGCCGTACTTTTTGACGGAAACACTGAGAAGCCAGACTCGCTTCCACGATCCTCTTCAAAATTCCCTCTTCTCCAACTCTGGATCTGTTCAAGGCTTCAGAGAATGGAGTACTACGAACAGTGGGCGGTCAAGCCCTTTGGGGACGCATCCAACCGGTACTCCGTCGGCGCATTCTCCGCCTCAACCCACTTTGCCTGTTCGTTCCTCGAGACCCATAGGGCATCCATTGAACTTGCAGCTTCCGAATCAAAAACCGTCCGGCGGTCATCCTTCGTGTATCCAAGTTTCAGAGAATGTGTACGAGGCACAAATACCCAGTCTAGTTACTCCTCGAAGCGCGGTTCCCGGTGGGACCGGAAGCAAGTCCATTCGCTACGCCATCTTAGAGGTACATTTATTACGCGCTTCAGCAAGTTACGGGACTTACAATTTTTTAAAGTGGAATCCTCTCTTGGATAGTAGCAACATCGAAATTGAAGGTGGTACTCGCTCAAGTCGCCCCTGGCATGGTTATCTGACGAGATCCACCCAGCACAGATTGGATTCGAATCGCATCTGAGATAGAACTAAACTACGCCACCTTTGATGCGTTTGTCGTTCTTCACGGCACAGATACCATGTCATATACCTCAAGTGCCCTTTCTTTCCTGTTGGAGGATCTAGGCAAGACTGTGGTAGGCGAAAAATTCTCTTTTCAGCGAATGAATAAGGCCTTCACATCACATGGCAGATCATCACTGGTGCTCAAATACCGCTGTCTCAACTTCGTAACGATGCTACGGATAATCTGATGGGTGCATTGACTGTTGCAGGCCATTATATCATACCAGGTATCCAGACTATGCCTTGCACTTGGCGCATGACTGATACACAGCGCAGAATGCTGTCTGTACTTCAATCACACGCTGTTCCGTGGAAGCAGGGTATCGAAAATGTCTTCTTTCGACTTGCGGGCGTTCGATAGTCCCAACTTCCCACCGCTCGTCAATGGTAAATGGACTCCTTACAAATAGCAGAATATGGGCTCATCATTTTCATAGTTGGGATCGACATTGTCGTGAACTGGAACGATGTCATTCGGCAGACCAGTTTGCGTCGGTTCCGCGCATATAAACGTAGGCGATTCTTCAACGATTATCCTCAGAGGTTGACATTCCTTCGTAGATATGAGTCCTCACGTCGGTATGTAAGATTCCTCTCCTTCAGACTTTGCATCTGACATTGGATGGGAACAGCTACTTTACGATTATTTCCCGGTATCACGGCCGCGACGGTTAAGGCATTCTTCATGCCTCCCATGCGCGGTGTTATCTTGGAGACCTTTGGCGCCGGGAATGCACCTCAGCGTAAAGATTTGATGCAGGCTCTGAAAGAGGCGTGTGAACGGGGTGTTGTCGTTGTTGCCATATCTCAGTGCACAAAAGGTTCGGTATCGGATGCCTACGAAACTGGGCGCACGTTGCTCCAAGTTGGCGTAGTTCCAGGTGCCGATATGACACCCGAGGTGATTAATGCCCTTGTTCACTGCCACAGATCCCCTCGTTGACATGTCTTCACTGTCAGTGCGCTCTAACAAAGCTCAGTTATCTCCTATCCAAGCCGGAACTCACCACCGACGAAGTACGAAAGCTCATGGGCACGCCCCTCCGCGGCGAACTCACACGACCCTCCGTCGCTACACCAAGTCAGCGCACCATAGACCAAAATCTCGATAAATTCCAAGATGTACTATCACAGTTCATGAAGCTGTCCCAAACACCATCCGCTCTCCCAAAAATCACATTGTCGACGCCGACACTCGACGAGGCAACCCAAAATGCGGCAGCGTCGTGGTCATGGACCGCCGCGGAAGCCGCCTCCACAGAAGCCATTCTGCTACCATTCCTCATCCATCTCGCTGTAGCGAGGAACGATGCCGAGAGCATCGCGTTCTGTCTCTCCTCTGCGTCCTCGGCTGGAAATGAAGCGGACGGTGATCCGCTGGTGGCGTCAAGCGATGCGCCACAGTATGGCAATATCGGTGGCGGGATAGTGAATGCTTTGGAATTAGGCTCAGGGAAATCGCCATTGCACGTCGCAGCGCTCAACGGGTATCTGGATATCGTCAACCTCCTGCTCCAATCCGGCGCGTTGGTGCATCTCCGGGACAGCTTGGGCCATACGTCGGTGTACTATGTAAGCTGATAGTCTTCCCTCCTGTGTGATTTGCTCTGACGGAAGAACAGGCTGCACGGCAAGGACATCACGACGTCGTGGAAGCGCTAGTGCAAGCAGGCGGCAGGGTGGGAGGTTCCGACGAGACCTTTGCCTACACGGCGCTGCAAAACGCCGTGCGCACCAATGACCGAAAGGCGCTCCATTCATGGTCGATAGCGGGCGTCATGGTCCCAGAGCTCGAACGCGAAAAATAAAATGACTATCTGGTCTATGGACTCAGAAAAGGATACCACAAAACTAAATCCATTGAACGCACCAAACGGCAAAACAAGAGATCCTGTAACATTAGAAGTAAATAGAAAAGATGTTAGTATATTCGGGCATCCCACTAATCGCCAACGATTTCGACTTCGTCTTCCTCTTCGTCCTCTTCGCGTGCGAGGACCTTTCCTATCTGCTCGGACAGCGTCACCGTGAACATCTGTAGCTGCTCTTTCCTGAAAGAAAAAGGGCCCGCTAAGAAATCCAGCGCTTTGACAAACGACGACGATTCTTTATCAAGTTCTTTGGGCGAGTACATGACAGCGGGGACAAGCTCTTTCAAATCCTTGTCCGCGTCATGGCACAGTCGTAGCGTGAAAGAGAGACCTAACACGTAGGTAAGAATCCAAGCGAGATCGAGGGTGAACAGCAAACATACTATGAGATAAACCAGGATCGTTCTTGTCCGTATAGGTGTATACACACGAAAGTATACTGTCTTCCTCTGTATTCTCTTCATATTTGCACGGTTCGAACTTGACGCTCGTTACAAGCAGGTCGGTAAGATCCTCATAGAATCGGATCGTCGTCGAATATTTGGGGTCGTCAGATCCCAAGGCTCTTCCTCCGTGGCGCTGGGCAGATCCTGGCGGTCGAAGGTTTTGGGCAGTTAGAGCCTTTGATCGCTTCACTTCCGCTTCGAGCTCAGCAGCAGTTTGGCGGACTAAATAATTTGCTTAGCATTAGGATTGAATGAAAGTGGACAACTTACGTTCTTGTTCTAGGGCGGATGAGCGTTTGTTCAAGTCGGAGATAGTCTTACTTTGGTCATCTAGCTGGCGCTTGTATCTGTCCTTGTCGCGCTCTAGGATTCTCTGTTCCTCGTCCGCCGCTTCGCGCGTGAGAAGTTGCAAGACGTTGCTCTTTCCATTTTTCATCAAAGGTTCGGTTTTCGCCAATGTCAATGTCAACTGGTCAATGAGTTTCTGCTGATCTAGTCGAGTAGTTAGAATTAGGTCGCAACACAGCGAGAGGAAAAATGAACCTTCCATCCGTTTATCAGCAATCTCCCTATATTCCTTAAACAGGGCTTCCGGTTCCGTTTGTCGTGCACGAATCATTTCTTCCACCTGACGCGATAGCTGGTCCGTACGCGATTGAGCCTAAAGAACTTCATCAAAGAGCTGCACTGTCAGGAATCTTGAATGACTGACCGCCTCCAATTCTTGTCGTAAGCGCTTCACCTCTGACTGATTTCCCTCCTCATCCGAATCATCAATCTCCATCACTCGAGACTTGGCCGTCTTCTTTGCGACTCGAGTAAACTTCTCTTTGCCCTTCCCTTTGGCGTTGACCCCATTCACCGTAGGGGCTTTGCCACCCTTGATTCCTGCGCCGGATTTGGCAGTGCGGACGTCCTCCTCGTCCCCCTCGCCCTCGATGATGACCGGATTGCCCTCATTCCCCGATTCGTACTCCAGGCTAGGCGACCGTTTCCGGCGCTTGCCTGCCCGTGGCACGGGCTTGGATGATGGCCCAGCAGTGGCTGCGCTCCCACGAATCCTTTTCGGTGTCGACGAGCCAAGTCCTCCTGTAAATCAAAAGTAAAAATCGAATAAATAAGCCGTATATTTGAGGGGGTATGTGGAACCCGCGCACCTAGTGAATCGTCGCTCATGGTGGAAAAGGAGAAAGCGCGTTGAAAGGGTGACAGTTCCGGACGCGTGCAAAGTGACTGTAACGGTGCCTTCCCGATCTGGAACTATACGTGTTCTTCGCCTTCATCCACATCATGCACAGTATTATCTCCAGAATAAACAATGTCTCTGCCTTTTTGTCGTCGTGCTTGATGTGCCTTCTCGGTGCCATCGCACTCTCCTCATTCGTCTTCACCGCCGATCCCAAAGGCGACCTTGCCATAGCGTCTGTTAAAGTGTATGGTCCACTGCTTTATTGGCGATAAACATGCTCATGTCGAATTATAGATATCCGGCAAAGCTCCAGAGATACCCCCGTCAAAAGCAGGAAATGGCTTTCGTTAACTTTAATATCAGCGCTGGTGTGTTTCTATCCCTGTTCGTATTGGATAACACTTCAACTTTGGTGTAGACTTGACGCCGTTATTCAATTGGAACACGAAGCAATTGTTTCTCTATCTAGAGGCAGAATACGAAAACACTCAAGGTGTACGTGGATTCCGCTCCATGTATAAAATATTCTTTACTCTCTTTAACAGGTCTTAAATGAGGTTGTAATTTGGGATCGTATTGTGCGGAGAAAGGAGGACGCCGTCATCAATGTCGCTGGCAAAAACAAGTACCACTTCAAGGAGCTATCGCGCCAGTTCCGGTAAGTCGTGCATTCTTCTTATTGTCCTGCTTACAATCCGAGAACAGTGGCGTACCGGCAGCGAACTACACTCTCAAGTACAACTTGATGCCTCATGTTGGCTTACTGACATACGGTGAAGCTGCGACCAGCCCCGCACCAGTGGAGTTTCAAATAGAAGAGCGTGTATCATAGTTCATTTAATATGTCCTTGTAAATGCACCGATTACTTGGCTTCGAACGCGGTATTCCCAAGCAACCAAGTTGACTCGTCGCGTCACTTCCTGCCTAACAGGTCCATCCTTCAAGTTCAAAATGCAGTGCAGATATGCGAAGACTAGGGCGTCGAGAGGCGTTGGTGAACTAAGAGATGTGAGAACAAGAAAGCCAGAAGAATTCAACACATACTCTGAGTTGAGAAACCAACGATCCGTACCCAGTCGTTCTGATAGGGCACTGACAGCATCTTGATACCGCGCTGCGACCGATTCCTTGGGTATCTGAGACCCGAAGATGGGGAGCGGAGGCAGAAGGGACGTGATACCAGTTCGCGGAGGAGGAGGTGGTGTCAAAATAGACTCTATGGAACGCGTCTTTGCACCCGTGTCAAAGGTAAAAAGGGAGAACAGAAACGACGGCGTCGGCTGCTCCAGCAACTACCAAACAGTCAATCGACAGATAAACTTCAAGTAAAGGATTGCACCCACTAAAGCAGCATGAACATTGCCCTCCAGCAACGACACCCATGCCCGGCTCTCATCTCGCGCCGCCTCGCTTCTATACCCTTCCAGCAGGTCGTCCTCTGTCTGTCCCAGTTTAGCATCCGCCCATCCCGGAATGTGATGCGCTGCATGCAAATCCAAATTGTCTTCTCCCGATTTACTAACACTGTCTCCCAACGGCGCCTGAAGACACGGGAGTCGACCATCCAACGATCCCTGTGCGTCCACGTCCGTACGTATTCGGAGCCCTGAGACGCCACGGAGCGCGAGATACGCCTGCCATTTGAGACACTCGACATCCGCGCTCAGTACGCCATCCGAAGCATTCGGCGGATGAATCCACAGAGTTGGGTGTTGACTTTGCTTCCGCTTGAGGCGGATGGGAGGGTAGGTATGCAGCGGGAAAGGCGCGAGCGCCTTCTTGACGAATGATGGTACTTGCATCATTTTTGGACAGTCCAAATCGGGAAGGTGAGAGAGTTGGTGTCGGCGTTACCTTTTTAGGTTGCCGTCTTCCTTCATAAGCAGCAATTTCGTTCATAACTGGTTTCTCTTGAACGACTGGGCACACACCCTGCTCTGTTTAAGCAAAATCTACAAGTCCAGAAGAGATCGGATACGGCGGCCTGCCTTGAATGGATTGTCAGAATGGATGACATTGACCGACTGCCGGATAACTGCGTGTAACCGCGTTCCATTTCACCCGGGTCTGTATGTAATGTGTCTCGCCATTTCACCATGTATAGCCATTACCCGCTCTTCCCAAAACTCCCATGAACCTCGAGCTCGTTATTGAGGCCGCCGGCCTCACGCGCCTCACCCTCCATTTACCCGCCCTGCTCTATAGCGCTGCCTTTTTCACTTTTGTGCACTTGGTATTTGCTCCCGCGGTCAGCTTATGGCTCTTCCCCGAAACATATGGGAAAATGAACAGACGGGCTCGGAATAACTGGTGCGTAGTTCGATTCTGAGCTTTGAAAAGGTGGGCTGAATTCACAAGGTGTATACACGTTGTTTCGCAGGCACATGTTATGTTGATCATTCCGCTCGCAGTGAGGGCGTTGAACTTGCAGGAACTGGAGGATGACAAGGCGTTTGGATGGAACGAAGAGGTGGGGCTGCTGACTGCCATTGCTAGTGGGTAAGCATCTAAATCATTCTCACTGCTCTGATATCGGCACCCGTTTTGACCGTGTTTCACGCAGCTATTTTCTCTGGGATACTCTGGATGCCATCATAAATTTTATAGACCTTGGATTTGTTCTTCACGGTGTGTTGAATTTCGCGTAACGCGACATGGACAGCACTCACGACGATCTAGGTCTCGCGTGCCTCGTGATCTATGTTGGCTCGTTTGTGCGCGTCGCTTTCGCGTTTTCAGAGCGAGGCCTCATCAACCTTTGCAGAAACCGTTTCTTGCATACTATGCAGCCAGGTGTTTGCTTTGGGAGACGTGCGTTCTTATGTTATACCTTTAAACCGGGTTTCTGAGTTCCTCGCAGAAGTACCTTCTTCCTGAACATCCACTGGTCAGTGATACACGAAATGATTTGCTCAGTCACTGATTTTATGACAGGTTCCTTGACAAGACCAATCGCACTGGGAGTACGTTCCAATTGATCAACGGTCTATGTCTCCTCGTCGCGTTCTTCGTCATACGTCTGGTGTATGGCGGCCTCTACGTTGTAAGTGTTAACCCTTACTTCAATCTCGTGCCCTAACTCCTCGCCAGTCGACAAGTTTCGCGTATACACTCTATGGTGTTAGAGACCAGATACATCTGCTATACATTTTCATATACCTTGGTGGTAATATCGTGCTCAATACCCTCAATGTCCTTTGGTACGACTTGCATTATTCAATCCTTCAGACTCTAATACTGTGCATAGGTTCGGTAAAATGATCAAAGCCATCTCTAGTCGCTTCTCGGGAGAGCCAGCGACTAAGAAGCCTGTTTCCAACGGTGTTAGTGTCAATGGCAATGGCAAAATTACGAATGGCAAAGCACATTGATGTTGTGTTAATTCTCTTGGTTAAAGTACTCCTCTAGATATCGTTGTTGCTTTCATTTAGTGTATCTAATGTATGGACCACAAAAATTGTATTTTTCTCTGCAGACATTCTGGAGATGGAATCCGGTCCGATCATGCTTACCTAAATCAAAAATTTGAAGCTCTCGTCTTGACCTTCACTAGCAGATTGCTCTAACGATGGCCTCAATCCTCAAAGCCCAAAAGAAGAATGCTGCTAAAGCAGACCCGAAAGGGAAACGAAAAGCTGATACCATGGATGTCGACGACGAAATCGCGGCTTCTGCACCCAAGCCGAAGAAAAACAAACAGCGGGTGCTCCTACTCTCCTCTCGCGGCGTCACTCATCGAATGCGACATCTCATGAGCGATATAGAGGCTTTATTACCCCATGTCAAGAAAGGCGCGTTTCCTCATATTTGGACAACTCTCGTCAATTAACATTGTATGAAGATTCAAAGCTTGACTCAAAATCGCAGCTCCACCTCTTACCAGAACTGGCGGACTTGAATAACTGCAACAACGCATTGTATTTCGAGGCGCGCAGACACGAAGATTTGTATCTCTGGGCAGCGAAGACACCGAATGGACCATCAATAAAGATGCACGTCCAGAATATCCACACAATGGATGAGCTGAAGATGACGGGGAATTGTTTAAAAGGCAGCAGAGGTCTACTCAGCTTCGATAAAGCCTTTGAAGATACTGAATGGGGCAAGCTTACAAAAGAGCTTTTCACACATGTTGGTTTCCTTCTTCCCAAGCTGCAAGAATTAACGCGATGTTGTAACAGATATTCGGCGTTCCTTCTACCGCCCGACGGGCGAAGCCCTTCATTGACCACATCCTTACGTTCTCCATCGTCGACAATAAGATATGGTTCCGAAATTTCCAGGTCCGTCTGGCGAAGCCCCATTGTCCGCTCGATATATCCTCATGTTTTTCCATGTAGATCCTTGAGAAGGACCCACTACAGCCTAACGGGCCTCCAGAAACGACACTGGTGGAGATCGGTCCTCGGTTCGTATTGACGCCCATTCGGATATTCGAAGGCGCGTTCAATGGAGCTACCGTGTACTCGAATCCAGGTAGGAATCTCTCAACTGATCGCCGTGCGCATCTAACTTTCCATCTTAGAATTCGTTTCGCCCGCAGCAGTTCGTTCCAGCATAAGACAGGAACACGCGAAGAAATACAATGTTCGGAAGGACGCCGAACAGGATAGCTCGCGGCGGAAAGAACAGCGAAAGCGAGACGAGGATGAACTAGCCGTGTCCAAGGTTTTTGCGTAGGCTACCAGTTGCACCTCTTCCGCGTTTATTTCATGCTCCTGCGCTTGACAATGAAACACCCGTGTCAACCACGCCCCACAACGCCACGCCGCGACCAGACTTGTCAAGACGTCAATTTGTGTAAATTCTACTCGGCGATCGAAAACGTGGTCATCGGTGAGCAGTTGCATTGTTCGAAGGACGGTGAATAATCGCTTTCTCCTGGCGAACAATGGCCCACGCGGGTGCTTGATTGGCGACACAAACGACGTCCTCTAAAGAGAATAACATGCTAAAGTCGCAGGTCCAGGGTCGGCACCAGTAGCGATTGGCCATTGTCCGAGAAAAGGAGTCAACATAATAGTAGTTCCAAACATGGTTACAAGGCGTTTTGTCTTTGACGCGTCATGGCATCCGTTGACGGATAGCGTTTCCAATTCAAGGGGCCTTTCAAGTCCTTAAAGCGGCAAGTGTGACCTTGTACTCTTTGATTCGCTTTTGTTCTCCCTTTGGCCACTATACAAGCTCGGCCTTTTAATCCTAATCACGATCCTCACGACCTGACCTGCTTATAATCATCTTCTGGGGCGTTGCCTTGTTTTCCTACACCTCCTCAATTATGTCTATCTCTCTAAACATAGTTTCTCATGCGCCATCGCTGGACATGTACGGGGAGCCTGATACCTCGTGCGTAGCCACATTTCCTTTCATCCTGTACCCCCTACTGACATCCCGCACAGATCAGCGTATTCGCTTTCCGGCCATGTATCGATATTGCTGCATGCCCCCTCTTCCCTATTCGAACGTCGTCGAACGACGTCTTTCCTTCTCCGATCTCTCAAGCTTACCTTCGAAGGCCAAACCGAGCTTCTTGCGCCCCATGTCGGGTACACTTGTCTTCGCCTGTGCAGCATAACCAAGGACATCGCGCCTTCCGAACCCGTGGAGATCACCAACGAAGGCCAGGAGCATACGACCTGTGAGTGAACAACGCGTTCCTGGAAATGAGGCGTCAAGGCTGATGACATCACAGGCCGGTGGGATATCGTATTCGACATTCCCATACCTGGGTGGCTCCCTGCCTCAACAGTATATGGAAACGATGGCATCGGTACAACATACTCGCTGGACGCTGCTGCTGTCCTCGTTCCCACTGATGACCCCGCGGCCTCTTCGTCGTGGACACTCAGTTCGCTCTGCGTTCCCTTGCGATTTCGTACCAAGTCGCTCTACGCGACGGAGGAGATCCAACTGCGGCGGTTCATTGATACGCAGTTTTTGGACTCGACGGAAGTCCCAGAGTCTGTGTTCCTCGTCAATTCGAAGCTGGCTACATCCGGCAGTGATGGCCTGCACATACCGCAGAGCGTGTTGTCCAAAATTCAAGTCGTTGCTTGTGTTCCGGAATACATTGATGTGGAATCTGGATCTGTCGCTTTGACTATAAGGCTGCGCAGCCAAGGTCTGGAGGACGAGCATTGTCGGAGACTCCAGTTGAATGCTTTCAGCATGGATATTGTGCAGCGCGAAAAGTGCAGGTACTTTCTACCTCCCGTAAGGTGGTGACTTCAGCAATACTGACTATTTCTTAGATTCCAACCCTCGGACGAATCTCGTCGCCGCCTTCCCTTACCGCCAGACTCAGAACAGCCTCCCAATCGACCCCTTCGTCACGGCCACCGCGTTGGCTTCTTGTACGCTGGTTTCTACGAGCATACGAAGAAAGACGCCGGCCACACGCGCGAGGTCTCTCTACTCCACGCCCACGAGTGCGGTGAATACAAACTCGTCGGCGACTGCCACATCTTTGCCAACGACGCGACCACAGCAAACCCGTCATGGTACACGTTGCAGACTCGTATCCCCGTTGTCTCAGAGCCGGAATGCAAGTCTGACGAGGAATCAGAGTGGATTGGGGCTCCGAGGCTGCGGGCGACGAGCTATTCACCGCTGTTGACGTTCCGTCATGAGATGCGCCTGTCGCTGTTATGCAGTTATGATCTTCCTGGGGGTGAAGGAATTGCACAAGAGCTGCTCTCTTTCTGTATGTCCCTCCGTCTGTCTTTCTCTTTGGGCATTTACTAATTCTCTCTCCTAGCTATTCCTCTCAAGTTCGCCCATTTGCCTCCACCACCACCAGTATGTACGCCTTCAGTACCGCTAGTCATCCGCTCCCAGATGATGCCGATGCCTGCATCGAGCACAGAGTGCTCTTCGACGCCTTACGCTCAAACATCTGCCCTCCCCGCATATTCGCAGCTTTTCCATTCTAATGGCGACCGAAAACTGGACCCCACTCCGCTTCCTCTCTACACCTCGCGAGAGTCGCCTAACAGTCCCGAGTTGACCTCGACTGTCCCCACTCCGACTCCCGAGCTTCAGCAACCTGAATCTCCCAACGAGAAGATTGACCACGAACATCTTTATGACGCTGAAGATTACTCTTCGACAGAAACGACGGCTCTATTATCATAAATATCTCATCACACCTAATTAATTAATGTTTCCTGACAGACATCCTTCCTTCAACTCGTCATCCGCATTTGTACTTTGATGTTCTCTCCGCAATATTTGTTTTCACATGTAGCTTTTCCATTCTTCGACTTTTTGATTTAAATTAGAGTACATAATCTCCAGAGGACCGTGAAGGCGTCCTTTTAAAATTAGTTATCTATAGTCGTACATACACTTCTGTGTGCGCCCTGTCAATACATGTAGCATCTTCTTCCCAACCAATATACAACTCGTTGAAGGGCTTGTTGAGTGGCATGAACACCCCGCTGAAACTATTACTTAGAGTGAGTGTAACGTAGATTCGAACAAAGATCGTCGTGATAGATCGTATGCTAGATAAAGTTACTCAGTATCCGATAAAGGCGAGAAAGTCCCGGGCTAAGGTTGGGGGTAAACGAGATAAGTAGGTATCGAAGTGGTGCTTGCAAGTGGGTATCTTACGCTTCCGAATGTATCGTGCTTCCATACTTTGCTCTCGCCCGCTCAGCTCTGGCAGTGACAAGGCCATTTCCAGCAGCCTTCTTTTGGGCCTGCCCGTCTGGGAACCTCTTTTTGATTGCCTGGATCATCTTGGAGAACCTGGGTTCAAGTTGCGTGAGTCGAATTGGAAAGAACGCGATGTCTGTATATACACGAACCATAAGATGTTCAAGCATTGAAGACAAGTGTTTCCTCCAAGGTAGATGAAGCGGTAAGCCATCGGGATCTGATCGCGCACGCTCCAGAGCACAGACGAGAACCGTGGCGTCTAATCCCATCTTCAGCTCAAGGAACGGAGCCCGATTAATGGTGAACCTACAATGTACATTCCACCATAGACAATTCGAACGACGAAGAAGCTCAGAATCAGGAAAATGCCGTTGAACAGCTGAAGCTTGGAGCCGGTCCGGTTCGTCTTATCCAGGAACCTGTTGGTCAAACGATGAGTTTCTTGGGCTAGCTGCTTTTGTCAAGAACATACCAGTGAATGTTCAGGAAGAAGGTGCTCCTTGGGAATGATATCAGAAAACAGTGGACACACTCTGATGGGGAAGAGAACGCACAGCTCCCACAGAAGACATCTTGCCGTGAAGTACGCGACAAAGGGTCTCTAAGCGACATTAAAACTATCATCTCACGGTAAATAAAAAATGATACGCACAAATGAGCCCATATAAATTGTGAAGCACGCGACACCTGACAAGTAGCAAATTTAGCTATCACAGTCCATCAGCCGGCCAGGCAAAGAAACACACCATGGATGACAAAACCGATATCACTAAAGTTCACGATAGCATCAAGAGCATCCCAGAGGAAATACCTAGAAGGGGACGCGTTTGAACACATGGTATGCTTCCCGGAAAGAGGACCCACCCGCTTGCGACCGAAGTCATCAATCCAATACGCCGATCACTCCATCCAAAGGCCTTGTCGTCCGCGAGCTCTTTCACCGCCATAGCCCTCAAGGCGAGCGGGATGATAACCAGTACATGCACCTGAGAAACGACGTGGATACACCTTCCAATTCGAACATGTCAGATAAACCGAGGCAACAGAACGACCTGCAAGTATGACACATACCAGTTATTCCTCCCCCTCCGGTCCATCTTCCCGTATGTTTCCTTGAAAAACAGCCCGCTCAACAGCGGCGCTGCGATCAAGTGCACCCCAGTGAAAAATGCAAAGCTAGCAAGGACATAGGGAATATTAGGCGGGAGCTGCTCGAGGCCAAAGTAGTGAGCAGCGTCTACGAGGGCCTCCATGGTGGGAGTGGTTCGACACGAGAGGGCAGCTTATTTGTAACAGCTTCGCGGAATCTCGAACATCATTTTTAACCTCCGGGAAATAAAGAACCCGCGGTGATTCGCGTCGGTTTTGTCATGCGTCATCCGTGTAAGGCCGACGACAAATACTTGGCACGTATACGGCGTTTTTGGTGTAGAACGATAGCTGGGGTAACCTCGGCCAGGATTTGGAGATACTCTACTGAATCTACCTGCGAAAGCGATGGAAAATCCCGAGGGCATGAAATCGCTTGTATCCGTCGGAATGTTCGGCACTGGCTAGTAGGCCTCTGAGCTGCCTGATACGAGCCAAAAATGCTGATCCAGAGCGTCTATTCGCGGTGCATTGATACATAAAATTGTTGACGCCAATGCAAGTTCTCGTAGACATTTCGGGGTAGATAAACTCACGCGAAAACCGACTATCGTCGGCAAACCGAACTCCTCGACATCCGTGAAAGCGCGTGCGAAGCGAGAAGACGATCGCTTTCGTGAGCTGAGGGCACATCTCTCGTTTTGGCGAACTGACCGGAGTTGGCGACACAGCTGACGTCTACAGACGTGGGGTAAGAACAAATGGATCATCAAGGTAAAGCATTGCGAAAACGAAAATATACAGCAGCAGCAGCAAAGATATAACCATACACAACCAACTGAAGCAACCGAATCCAGAGTCCAGAGCGACACGAAGAATGCAAGCAAGAATATAAGTCTTCAGATGAGCTTTGTCAAAATATCCTTGATCGTTTTATCAGATCCAGTATCGTTCTTGTGTATTTTCTTGCTTTGCTTGTCGACATCAGCGATAGCGCGCTCCATCTGAGCAGGGAGTTCTTGGAGAATTTCGAAGCCAGGTTGCACTATACGCATGTAAGAACAGAAGGAATGTCAGATTGTCGGACTTACAGATAGTGTCAAGCTTCTTTTCAAAGTCTTCCCATAGCTGCTCGCGGCGAGCATATGCGTTCTTCAGCTCCGTCCGTAGGTCAGCTATTCGTTTCTAGAAAAACGGTGAAACTCTCAATTGCAGAACAAAGTGAAAACACCAAACCATACCTTTGACGCCTCGTACGCGTTGTGAACTTCCTCATACTCAGAAATGGTGAGTCTTTCCATCTTGACGCATGCTTCGTTGAAATCCAGTATACCGATGCCATAGTCACGATCCACGCGTTCGTTGAGGATATGATGAGCTTGCTTGACGTGATTGACAGCAGGAACTAGAGTATCCGCAACATCGCCTAGAAGAGCCTTAGAGCACTTTGAGAAAGAGGTTTGAATAGAGTCCACGAGTTGCACAAGCTTTTCCTCTTCAGATTCGTCTTCCTCGGCACTTCGAAACTAATTGTCAGATAGACGCCGGAATGGGCGACGACGCTCACCCTTCCTGAAGCAGATCGGCAACGAGAGTCCGTTCATCCTCCCAGGGAAAGAAAGAACGGTCGCCGTCGTTTTCGTCCTGTTCATCTTCTTCGTCGTCGTTGTCGAGGCGCAGTGCTTCTTCAAGTTCACGCAGTCCCGACATCTGACGCGTCCTGCGGCGGTTACGCGGTGGAGATTGTTCATAGATGGGCTGCAAAACAGGCCTGTCCTGTTTGGAGCGTACATGGCGGTACGCATCGGGAGGAGCGCTTCGTCTGTCGCGGTTGATTCTGTGCACAGCGGGCGAGGGTCGGACAGCGGCAAATTGCCCTAAGAAAGCATGTTGACAGGCAGATGCTGAATTTCTTCTATGCGTACCCTGCATCGGAGTCCTGTAACGAGCTTTCCGGCGCAACGGAGATGGACGATACGGGCCCATGGTGGTTGAAAGCAAGATACCTACTTTCCCACGAGTTCACGTCTCCAGATCGGGTTTCCAGCCAGTCCATTAACTTGC
>QLPD01008141.1:0-19339 GCA_003314085.1 Hymenopellis raphanipes
TCTTGCTTTTGAAAGAGGAACCCTCCGGACTAGTAGGACGAGAGTCGTAGTCTCCGGTTAGAGCACGATCAGCGTCATGGTCTCGAGAACGTGGTGGGTACAATCCTTGGAACAATGCAAACGATCCGCCCTCGCCTGCATGAAATGTTAAGACATATGTTTCGATGAACAGAAGACCACTGACCTTCTTGAGTTGCGAATTGCAACGAGATGAAGACCTAGAAAGGCTTGAGGTGTGGAGGCGATGAGCATAAAAACGCGAATGCTAACGTATTTGATCAAGGGAATCAAGGAGATAGACCAGATTATAGCGCTTATACCGCCGATGACATCTTCTCGGGATGGTACGCCGTTTGCAGCAGGCCATATTCCGTTGAGAACATACAAAGGCGATGTTCCTGCGTTGTTTGAGGGTCGACCCTTTCAAGTACATGATATGAAACTCGCCTATATCGGAGTAGATGATGCCTAAACGCCCCGAGACGTGAGTCTTTTCATCTAACAAGCTTTAGACTCTAACGCACCTAGTGTCTGAAAGCTGAGACGTAAGAGAGCAACGCCTTGAAGTCGGATGGCCGTTCTTTTGTAACTTGTTGGCCCCTTCTCGAGAGCAGAAAGAGCGAAAGACATTATTGGTGCAAGGAATGCGGTAAAGGACAGGCGGCATTTAAGAGAACTTTGTACGACATAGATAACATTCGAAAACGTTCTATCTTTGCGCATCTGTAAGATGATGAATGGCGAATTTCGCGCAGGTATGTGTTCTGATGGGCTCACGTTACAAAGCAGCCCAAGACAGTTGTGGCTTTATTTAGTTGGGGGTGCCGTACAATATCTGCGGACAGTCTCGAGCCTCAGTTGATAGCTACGACGACGCGTATTGGCTGGATTGACACAACCGTGCGTGTTGGAAGCATTGGTGTGGAAAGCGTTACACAGGCGAAGAGAACGGCGCCGGAACTCGGGTCTGTCATATTTGGAAACGTGCACCTGCAGAGACTGTGTTACGGATGATATAGAGGAGAAGAGAAGTCGACAGTTAACTTACAGTCCCTGGCTTTAGATATATTAGAGAGCCAGAGTGGACGGCCGGAAAACTTTCGAGCGACATTCTCCTCGGACCTCGTCGGTCGTAAACCTAGATCCTTTTCCAGGGAGGCAAGGATGAGGACTACAACAATTCTAGTCAGACTAGGACGTGTAAAGACGAAGCCGTTCAATTTAGATGCCAGATAGGGAATCTGGAAAGAAATGCCCAGGATTACGGTCGTAATAGGCGATTACGTTGAGCGCACGCCGCCCTCCATCGCGATGAGGGTATCCGAGTGACAGTCATATAAACCAAGAAGCGAGTGATCACTTTAGTCTGTGGCGCGCATTTGTCAACGCGAAGCTGAGGGATTGACCGCAAAGAGACAGTTTTCGAGAAGTGACCCATCATAGCCACTGAGTTCGTCAACGTGGAAGTAAAAGGAAAAGTGCGTATTTTGCCTTATTTGGGTGCGTCGGCCCGTCTAGTGATAGATTTCTGTTTCCGGTTACGTCAGTTAAACGCGGTCTGCCTCCTGCTACCACTACGCCTGAGCTAAATACGGGCGCCACGGATCACTCGCTAAGACCGTGATCCTACGACCACTACCACAACGAGGGGTGCTCGACTCTGACGAGAACGGCGACAACTGACTGCAACGACGAGCATATAGCTCATCAACATAGGGCGGGATTACCTACAGAAACGGCGTGGCCACCTCACACCTTGGTAGAGCGTATTCGCGATCTTATTCACCTTCCCAGCGGACTGCACTTGCCTCGATTCTCGAAGGATAATCAACGATCAAAGCTCCGCTTCCATACGGACCGCAAGAACAAGGTTATTGCCTGCGTACAGTGGGGCCGCGATCGCGAGTAAAACTGTAACTTGGAATAGCCAGACATGCTGCGCATTTGCCGCGCTGAGGATGGGTATTCCGTAGAGGTGGAATGGGATGGTGCAAGGTAGGAGTTGCCATTTTCTTGGTATTCATCCCTCATTTTATGCTCTAGATCCCAATCTCTTGAACAGTTCTTGTCTACGCATACAGGAGTGCCTCCAGAATCGATAGTCGCCTATACAGGCGACGGGAAACGTGTACAAGTCGAAGGTGGACGGCTCGGTCTTGGTCTTGCCGGCTTGGGAATTGGCGGATCCAGCTCAACGCCGACACCAATATACGTGTTCAACAAACAATATCTTGAGATGAGTATCCAGGATGTCATACGTGCTTTGCACGTCGACGCGGATGTTGCTCTGCTTACTTCGACCCCAACCTCCACATCATCCTCAACCCTTGCCACGCTTCGTACCCTTCATGCTGCCATGCACACACAACACGCCGCTCTCCTTGCCGCCTCTCGAAACCTCGCTCTAAATGTCCTTGCCGTGACAGATGTTTGGTCTGGTATTCAGAGCGCGATCAAAACTGAACTGGATCGCCAGGCGCAGCTAGTGCGAGGTGTTCGAGGTGATCTGGAGATCATCAAGGGCGTCAAGGTACATCCCTTGTTGCTAGGCGCGGGGCGAACACTAGGTGACTATGTGTCTGCAGTGAAGATGGAACAAGTAAGGGAGGCTTGCCGCAGGGCGAACGACGAGTTGACTTCACGATGGGAAGCGGTCAGAGAAAGAGTTGGGATATGTGAACAAGGGGCGGCAGAAGTCGGCGCAGCCGTCGAGCGCGATGACCGAACATTAGATGTCGTTGATGATATCATGCGACAGACCGAGGGCGGCGAGCAAGTCGTAAGGGACATGGTTGACGCCAAGGTAAACTTTTCTTACAGCATTCCAGATAGATACTCACGATTTCATAGAATAGTCATACTCGCGAATGCATATCGCTCCTGAAGCGCATAACAGAGATCAATCTTGAGCTCACTCAGAGTCCTCCTATGATGGCCGCGCTTCAAGCGTCGTTCAGACCTGCGCCCTCTCAATCGCAGTCTCAGAGTCAGATGGCAAACCAGATGCCACCTCTCAATCTTAAAAATTTCGCTCATCTACATCGGCTTCATAGTATGCTTTTTGCCTATGGCGCCACTCTGATAGAGATCGTAAGGAGAAGGGAATTTGAGCAATTCTTCGCCGGGCGAGTACAAGGCCTCGTTGAAGTGTTTGCAAAAGTTAGTTATTTCTCCTACGCTCATTCGATCTCTTATATTATCTCCAGATGACATCTACTGAACGCAAACGGCGTTCGCTGTTCCGCTCAGAAATTGGCGGGCTTCTGCCTTTTGAAGTACCGGGTATGGATGCCTCCGTTGCTGTTCCCGCAGTGGAGATCGATGTCAAGGGTCTTGCTGGATCCGTCAATGGCTCAGTGAGCCCTTTGTCGAACTCGGCCACCGGCGAGCATATACATGGGGAAGGCATAGGGCGCGCCGAGATCCGAGACTTCATGCATCTGTTGGATACGCTTGAGGATAACGCGCCGGATGAGGTTCGTGATGAGGTGAGAAGGACGATCAGGGAAACAAGAGCGGGGCTGGAGAAAATAATTGGGAAGATGGACGGAGTGGAGAAAGGATGGGAGAGGGTTGTCGAACGCGGATGTAAGTCGTGTCAAGATATACTGTCTCACCGTCTAATGGTTCTTTCAGTGCTTACCGGGTCAAGCACTTCTCATTCTCGTCGTCGCTGTAAGCAACTTGTCTTCAGTGTCGTGGATTTTAATAACTCACAAGTTTTTGCAGCTGAAGCTGATACTCAAGCGTACAACGACGTTGTCGACGAGTTGAGAAGAGTGGATGACGAACGGAGGGCAGTGAGGGAAGAATTGGATAGAGCGAGGAGACGAGAAGAGGACCATGTACGAGCTGCAGAGACAGATGCTAGGAATGCCCAAGCAGACTGTCTTGCCGCACAACAAGACCTCACTGCTCTGCAGGAAGAGCTTTCATCAGTACGAGAACTCGCTGATGGTACCCAAGCCGAACTTGTCTCTACCCAGGCTGAGCTTGCTTCCCTTCGTGCGGAGGCCAGACAGACTGAAGATCGTCTACGTGAGGAGAAGTCGAGGGTGCGCGAGTATGAGCGTGTCGTTCAAGAGAGAGATCGGGATATCCGTGACCACCTCGCTGAAGCCGATGGGGATAGAGCCGTACTGGAGAGAGACAGGGCGATGTTGCGAGACGACAACGAGGATCTCAGGCGGGAGCTGGAGGAGGCGAGGCTCTTATTAGCGGAGAAGACGCGGGCGATCGATTCGAAGACGCAGGAAATGGAAGCTGTCAGGGATGAGCTCGATGAGAAGGCGAGGCAGCTGGAGGAGGTGAAGGGTGATCTTGAGGTGGCGACGGGCGACGCTGTCGGGCTTAGGAAGGAGCTTGCACGGGTGGAGAGTCTATCTAGGGAGCGTGGTGATGCGGAGGACCATCGCGTGAGAGACGCGTTGCGGCAGCTTCGCGAAGCGGATGTGCAGCTTGAGAACGTGGAAAGACAGCTTCGGGAGCAGACGGACCGGGCGGATAGGCACCAGCGGGTGGTGCATGACCTGGAGCACAAGCTCGAGGGCAGCGAGCGGCTGGTGGCGCAGCTTGTCGATGTGGGGCTGGCGTTTAGGGCTGCGCATGTCAAGGTGCTGGGGCTTGTGCAGGGGATGGTGGTGCATCCTGGGACGCGGCATTCGAATGCGCCGGGGGATGCGTCTGGGTCTGGGAGCCTCAACCCGGAGGTGGTAAGGAATAGTTTGCATTTGGTTATTCCTGGGGATATTGAGGAGCCGTTGCCGGCTACCCCGGATGAAGCCCTGGAGCTGTTGCGCGCGTTTGACCATGATGTGTTTGTGGATGCGGTTAATAGGGTTGGGGGTGTGCTGAGGAAATGGATGAAGCAGGTAAGGTCGTGGTCACCGACTTTGCATGTTTACTTTACATCTCTATTTAGTGTAAGGAATACCGGGAACGCTCGAAAGGTCGTATATCTTTCCGCAATTTCGGGAAAGGCGATCTAGCGCTCTTTCTTCCTACTCGCGGGAGCGGAGGTGGAGGGAACGGTGTCGAAGGTGGGAAAGGGAAAGGTTGGGCAGCGTTCAATGGTACGTTTGCTACATCTTCCAATGTTTTCCGAGACCTAATAATTAATGTAGTGTTCTTCCCTCATTACTTCCTGCAAGCAACTGGTCATCTTGCAGAGCAACTCAAGACGCGCGAATGGATTGTAGCGCGGATCACAGAGATTACGGAAAGGGTGGTGGACCGCGATGATCCTTCAAGCAACCCATATGGCCTCAGTGATGGAGTAAAGTACTATATGCTACAGGTGGAGGATTGGACACAGACACCACCGGGCGGCGTCAAGGGTAGTGTGAGGCGTAAATCGAGAGCCTCAGATCCGGGCACCCTGCCAGGCTCGTCTGCGATACCAGCGCCTTTAACGTCGCCTGGAGCATTCCTGAGGTCGTCTCCAGAAACTGCGTCATTCCTGCGGTCGCCCCCCGAGGGAGGCTCGTTCCTCAGAGGACCTCCCGAGGCTTCATTTTTGCGACCGCCACCAGAGGCGGCTGAGATCACGCCCCCGGATGTTGAGGATACGTTTCCGCCTCCGCCAGACGAGGGTATGACGATGGGAGTGGGACGTGTTAGTAGCAGTCCAAGAGGGCGACCGAGTTCGCTATCGAGGTTGTTAGCTCAAGCTGATGAGGAGTCTGATCGCGACCGCGAGGCTTCGACGGCGGTGGCGGCGGGAAAGAAATCAGATGAAGACGAACAGCCTGCGTCGCAGTCTTCTGTCCCTCGTACGAGTTCTTCGGTGCCGCGGACAGGTTCGTCGATACCACGCACGGCGTCACCTGTCCAGCGGCGGCCATCGCCCCTTCAGCGCCCGGCTTCCCCACCAGTCTCCGTACAGAAACCTCCTCCTCCGCTGCCGTCACCGAGTAAACATGTGTTCCCGACCCAGCTGTCGTCCTCGCCGCAGCAGATCCCCGGATCGTTGCCCTCGTCGTCGAATGTCCACTCTCCGCATCAGCCGTCGTTATCTTCTCCGCTTCGGCCTGGGTCGCGAGCGAGCAAGACGTCGAGCGCGTCAAAGTTTTCGCTTGTCGGCGGGAAGCTTCCGATAGTCGGTGGTGCGCCTGGGGGAGTGGGGAAGGGAGCTGCTACCACGGCTACGACGACTACTACTGTGGATGAGCTGGAGACTCCGTCTCCGAGTGAGTCGATCTCGGAGGGCTTGAATGAGGTGCGGAGGCGGACGCAGCTGCATGAGCGGTCTGCGACGGCGACTGATGGGACGGCAAGGGGGACGCTGGCTAGTCTGGCGAGCAGCTGGGGCGTGGCGTTTGGAAGGAGGAGGAATGTTGTGGCTGAGGAGCAGCGGAAGAGGAGGATATCGTCGGTGTTTTCGGCTGCGGATAGTAGTGGGACGGAAAGAGGAGGAGGAGGGGGAGGATGAGGACAGAGTACAGAGGACCATTGAATTGAACTACTATAAAGATGTAACACTCATTTGTGGATTTCATTTTTTTCTCTTTTTGATTATGTATATAGGTTTGGGTGTTTATCTGTTTGCATTTGCTATCTAGATTGGATATATACTGTTGAGATTATGGTTGAGAGAAGTGCTGTACATGTACGAATGCCCGGACTTGACCCGATGAGCCAACCTCTTCGATATTCCGAGTCTTGAGTGCACGGTGACCCAGCCTACCGACTACCTTTGTCATTGTGACCTCACATGACCGCAACGGTTGGTCCTTAAAAGCGACCCTTAAATCCTGCCTTTAACCACGACGCGCCCATTATCCCCAATGTCTACACGCCGTATGCCCCACAGCTGTGCCACTTTTCTGGAGCTGACATGAACTCACAGGACGCGTCCCAGCACACGAAATGATGTTCGGTTTCCACCTCCCCAAGGACGTAGTGAAGTAGCATCCACAATTCGCAATAAGCATGGGTGAAAACCCGAAGATGACCGACGCGGCCAAAACCAGCGAGCGGGAGAGAGCGAATTTCGAATCTCTCGTGTGCTCAGGGATTATATCATACATAGCGCTTCAGGCAAAGAAGATCTGGCCTAAAGCCAAGTATGAAGTGACTCCTTCTGGCTTCATTATGATTGCATTGGCCTATAATACGAACACGGATGCGGTCAGGGTTCCATCGCCTGAAATCATCAAGAGTTTGCAGGAACTGTTGCTGCCGCTGGAGGTCTCCCCGAAGTGGGTACGCGTCGTTTGAAGTTTGGGTGCGTTGTTCATATCCTTGATGCGGTCTCCGGCTCTCTCAACAGCATCCAACCCAAGTTTTTGTTCAATCCTTTACGCTTTGTGTCTTGAAGAGCCATAGTCATTTCAATGGATGTAATGGCCATATGCATATCTCTGACAACGAATCAATGAGTACACAACTTTATAGCAAGAAGAATAGTGTGTAGCTGTCCCACTTGTAAATATCGAGCCTCGATGATGCGTGACGTGAATAGAGGAATGAATTGTGCCACAGCTATGGGAAAAGGAAGTCAAAAAGTCAAGCCCGGCAGATCCAGCGATGAGAGATTGATGCGGGGAGTAAGAATAGAACTTCCTTGCGTCAAATACACCTCAAACGGTTTGATGTCGTCCTGTTAGGTAGGACCTGCATCGACGTTTGGGCAAAGAATGGCAAATCACATGACCGTCATTGTTAGTTTGGTGACCCAGGCCCTGCGTTCGAGCCTCACGAGTCACGACCAAGTCGCGTCCATTGTCCGCTGAACCAAAAGACAACACTCTACCAGTTCGTATCTCGAGATTCTTGTCGATATTTAAGCTAGACTGACACGAACCCACAGGCTTCGTCAGGCCGCAAAATGCGACGTCCTCCTGCAATGTTCTACGGCTTCCTGCTCCCCAATAACGTGGTCAGACGACACCCAAATTTTGCACAGCTGATGAAGAAGTATCAGGACAAAGAGCTTTCTGAAACCCGTGCGTGTGGGCTGATCCTACAAGCGATGGCATGGAAGCTCCAAACAGTGTGGCATAGAGTCAGATTGGAGTCGACTTCCTCGGGTACGGTGATAGTGCTGGCAGACAATACAAGCGACGACACGATAATCGTCCCTTTGCCGGAGGTTATCGAAAGAATGCGGGACATGATGCGGTTTCCAGAGGAGATCAAGGCCAAGTGGATGCGTGTCCACACCGCTTGAAGTTGGGGTGCGTCTGTTGACCCCTTGTATACGCCTTGCTCTGAGTCTTGAGCAGGACTCGGAGCTGGTTGCATATCTTGTTTACTCATCGTAGGCACATTTGAACGTCGAGTCGGTCTCCTCTTTACCAGTGGTTATTGCACGCCAGAGTCAATTCAATTTCTAGTCGTAAACATAGTAGCTCGAAGAAGCGATGAAGATTTAGAAGTTTGGTAGCGTACTATAGACTGCTTCGATAAGACCAAGATTACAAAACGAAGTCGTCCGAACTCTTAAATGTGTATAAACTCCCCGCCAGCTTCCCTTTGTTCCTTCTCCAATTGCTCAGCCTGAAGCCTCGCCCGTTCTGCATGGGCACGGTCAGTTGCATCATCAAAGTTATCGCATGCCAAAGGGTGGAGATATTTATTTCGAATCAGCGTGAACGCCTGGTCCGATTCCGTTGTCCCGACCTCCTGGTACGCATAAAAGCACCTTGCGAACCTCCGTTGCATTTTCACAGACCTAGCAAAATCTTCGACCATCTCGCCGGTCTTAGTACTCACCTTGGACACGTCGTCAGGTGTGAAGACGGCGTAAGTCCAATAGATGCCTACACCGGCAAACGCAACGACACGTTTTAGGTACGGATGACCGGCGAATACATACGCAACATAGACGAATAGGTCCGTGTAGGCCTGTTGGAAGTAGTTGTCGCTTTAAACAACTGGTTGTAGCATTTGGAAAGACAAGACTAATTCGTACTGACCTATCTAACAGAACATAGTCCCAGTTGCTATCTGTAGGAAGGAGTCGGCGCGAAGGCATGCGTTTGAATTCGCCAATGATTGCGGGGCAGAGGTGGTTGATTTGTACACCAGCCCTCCGGGAAAAACGAATTCTTTCCGTGGATTGGGCACCCGGCGGCGGCATAGGGGATAGTCGTGCGTGGAGGACAGCTATGTCAGGAATCAAATCTATCTTTGGGCTGATGACAGTCACGGCACTGCCGGTGGACGTGTTCGCCACAAGTTCCACCTTGCCTTCAGCAGGATTATCATCGTTGTTGCGCCCGGAACCACCTTCGTCTAAAAGGTGAAGCGAAGAATGAGAGAATGGCTTATCACAAGCTAATAAGGACTTACTTTTTCTTTCCTCTTCAGCAGCTTGCTGTGCATCAGCAACTAACTCCTCATCTTCATCCGACATCGCCCAGTCTTCGCCTTGGACCTCCTCCTCGATGACAATCGGAGGTTGACGGTCCTCTAAAAACATGGCGTCAAAATCAGCGCCATGGCTGTGCCCACGCCCTGGCCTTCCAAGGAATGTACCATCCGGTCGTTCCAACAAATCGAGCGTATACTGAACATGCGGGAAGATGTTGTCGTAGTGTTCGGTGAGATCATTGAAAATTGTGCCATAGAGCGCGTGGCAAGGGCTTTCAATGTTACGACGATTGTGGCCGACGGATGAGGTAGCGGATTTGGCAACTTTGGTTTTTGGTGTGGTTTTGTAGGGTGGAGGCAAGGGGAGCTCGGAAGGCTGACGAATGTATACTTCCCATTCTTTAGATGGGTTGTACTTAAACTGGGCATCGACGATCGACATGGGGAAAGTGGGGGGTAGGGAGTTGACGACAGTTTCAGTACCTTTACATACGAAGCAAGGGCTCCTTCAAGGAGATATTATCCAGAAGAAGAACAAGACGCAAGGTTGCCATCAGAAAACAGTCCAGGACGAACAATAACTTGCACGGAAAACAAGCGAGTCCCAGCAGAGGAGGGAATAAGATTGAAGCAGTAAACAATAAGCATCGACGTTTTGGGCGAACAATGGTGGGCCTCACATGACCATGATGGTTCATCTTTGAGGACATTGAGTGTTGACCCTTGTGACCTTGACCCACGTTATCTTTCTGCAACCACCACCACGCCCACTTATTTCCGAACTCAAGCGCCAGACCTCCGCAAGCTACGCGTTCGTATACCACAAGGCTTTGTGACTGCTGGAGCTGATGAACTCACAGCCATGGTACACGAAATGATGTTCGGTTTCCTTCTCCCCAAGCCACTGATAAGGCAACACCCACAATTCGCAATAGCCATGGACGACCCAGAAGAGAACGAGTTCAAAAGCGAGGCGGAGAAAGCGAGAGATGACTCCGCCGTGTGCGCAGCGATTATAGCATACCTGGCGCGCCAGGCAAAGAAGATCTGGCCTAAAGCCAGATATGAAGTGACTCCTACCGGATTCATTATGATTGCACTGGCCGATAACAGGAACGCGGACACGATTAGGATTCCGTCGCCTGAAATCATTAAGAGCCTGCAGGAGCTGTTGAAGCCGCTGGAGGTCACCCCGAAGTGGGTACGCGTCGTTTAAAGTTTGGGTGCGTTAATGGACTCTTTGATGCGGTCTCTATCTTACTTGCTAACTCAACAGCTTCCGGCCTACTTTTTTGTTGAATCTTTCACGTTACGTTGGACTGTCTTGAAGAACTATAGCCTTTTTAAACGAATGCAACGGTCGTACGTATAACAACGAATGAATGAATGTTATACACAGATACGCGCTGTTGCAGCTTTCCTACCTACTGAGCAGCCGAAGTTGTCGTACGTTCAGAAATTGAATCTATTGAACGCGCTGAAGAGGTGCGATTTCCTTGCGTTTAGCAAGGACTCTCCCCCCCATAGGAAAAGGAAAGGCGAGATGCCGAAGGGTCACATGACCCCAAAACTCAATTGCACACACGTCTGCTGACCCAAATGAGACGTCTCAGGTCGATCCAGGCCAAATTCGGTACACACAGAAAGCGGAAACGACGCGAGCGAGCGATGGCCGCGAAGCGAGGCGGCCATCGCTCGGGGAGCATCGTTGTAGCTGTTACCATGCGTATACTGGAGTAGTACATGTTGTCCTTCAATACATATTGCCTCACTGCACGTTCACAACATAGCAGCTGTATTTTAAGAAGCCTAAGGTGCCTGTACAGTGTTTGAACTTATGCTTCTAGTAGTAGATGTTCATGTTGGAAGTTAAGGTGCTTGACTGAGCACAAAGTTCAAACACTGTCCGAGGCACGTTCCGTAAAACCAAGCGGAAATGGTGCGAGCGGGCGACGGCGGCGAAGCCGCCGTTGGCCGCGAGCACTTTAAGAAAGGGACTGAGGTGACGGTGCGCAATGGAAACAGCAGTGTTCAGAAATTTCTGGCAGACGATATGACCAGGTCATAAGACTCAGCTGCCTCTACGCAAAGAAGACGAAATGGAGCTGCTGTATGATACAAAACACCCAAGCTCATGTGTATAACCTGCCGCCCGCGTCGAGATAATCCGCTGCCAAAACCATACGCAAGGATGTGCCCACCAAGGGCCACTAGTGGAATTTGAGGAAGCTCAGACTCGGAGCCTCGGGCCGACATCCGCAGCTTGCCTCAGTTCCTCCATCATGCCTTCCGTCGTGCTAGCACGCTCGCGCCCCTCTATGTTTCCCAGTTTGATCGCAAAATCAATATTGGTTGACGCTGGCGACGGTCCTACAGCTCTTAGCCTCAAGAAGGCAGGAAATATTTTGCAGTGGAACAACGGTTGCAGCCCCCTTCACGCGCGCAAAGGACGCCCTTCGATGAAATTTGATGCCTGGCAATGTTCTCTCCCATTCCCCAACGCGTCGGCGTCTGTTGAGAGCGGATGTGGCGGTAATACTCAATGATTCTCAACAATCATGCTTCTAGAGCCCTTATCGAGGTGGCGAGACTGGGAATGAACTGAATCAATTATGGGTGCGTAAAACTTGCTTTGCCGGTAAACATCAGACCTCTGATACCCTGCTTAGTGATGGCAGCGCTCAAAATTCCTGGCTACATAATTGAAGGTCGTCAGTTTCCGTCTGGTCTTTGCCTCTCCTTCTTTTGTACACCGCCGGCCCATCTTGCATCAGTCAGCGACAAGCCAGGTGTGGTTGGTCTGCAATCATTGGACTAAGTCTAACGTGCAGACTGTGCTACATTGTCAGGACATCTGGTTTGGAGGTCGCCTTTTTCCTGGCCTTGTTTACGCACGGTACAACGGACACTAATACAGATTTACGCTCTGGTTGCTCATACAATCGAAACATTCCGTTGGGACCGGAGCACTTTGACTGTATCCTTCGTCAATGAGCGCTAGCCGTCGATGATGCAGCTTAGGTCGCGAACGGTGGCAAGCCAATCGGCGCGCGGAACCTCAAACGACCGCCGGAACTGAGACGAACTTAGATGAAACAAGCGTTGTGTGTCCAGAACTTCACGCTCTACCTGGAAATGGATAAGAGACTTCCTCTCAACCTATATTTGTTGGTGACCTTTTAAATTTGGCGGAGCTGTGCGCTATAAATGGAGGGGAAGCCATCAACGCCCTGCAGGTTCTTTCATCATGTAAGTTTATGCGTCTTTGTGAACTGCGAGACTTACCAGCGTGAAACAGGTAGTTTCTATCCTTGATCACGACGCATCCCCTCCGGTAGGCGTTGAGGAGCTGCCGATGGATAGTACGATCGCGAATCAATCGGCTCTTACAAGCTTTGCAACTGTTCGATTTTTGCTGCGAACAAGCATAATCACTGCAGGGTCGTACTGCCTGGTCTTTTTGCCAGTACGATCTGAACGATATCATGGGAACATCCAGCCAGACATGGAGTCTCGGTGAGTTGTTGATTGCGCACTCCGATATTTAGGTTCTGACCTCGCATAGATTGTCATTGCGATCCACCTAAGTGTACGAACGCTCCAGCATGTCTTCTTTGAGCGTTGATTCCTATGCCGTTCTAACTTCTCATGGTCGTGTCACTTGACGCCACTCGGTTTATCGGAACTCCCAAGAAGACTGCACCCGTAAAAAAGAATGCTATGCGGTTTACGTTTGTGCTGAACGTCTACTTAAACGGGCCCACTGAATTCAGATTCTTCATCATGGACTATTCTTCTGCCATCATCTATGCCCTTATTCTCCTCACGACGGTTTTCCTCATCACACGCCGCCGCCTTTCTCTCCCTCTCCCTCCAGGTCCACGGCGACTTCCTATAGTCGGGAACCTTTTCAACCGGCCGGTGCACAAGACATGGCTGAAGTACACAAAGTGGATGACGCAGTACGGCGACGTGCTTTCGATGGAAATCTTGGGCCAGCCAGTCATCGTCGTCAACTCTGCTAAGGCGGCAAATGAACTCTTCGAGAAAAGATCGTCAATTTACGCTGACCGTCCGCGTACGTGACCTCTTTCCCGGATCTAAACGACTGGTTCACACGTACGTACGTATAGCGTTCCATATGGCCAACGACTTGAGGCAGTGGTGGTGGGACTTTGCTCACATGCGATATTCGGACCAGTGGAGGTACGAGTCTCGGGGTGCTATCTTCTTTGACATCAATGTTGAACGCCTTTGTAGACTCCATCGGAAGACATTCCACCAATACTTCCAGGCAAAAGAGGCTGTTACATATCAACCCATTCAACTAGCGGCAACGCATACGTTCCTCAAGCAGATGCTGGAAACTCCGGACGAATTCTTTGGTCACGTCAGGCAGTGGGTATTATGCGCTTCCACTGTTGATTTACGACGTTGACTTGAACTTAGTCACGCTGGGTCTACTGTTTTGCGAATTATCTATGGTTATGAGGCACAACCTTACAACGACAGCTATGTCGCGCTAGCGGACAGAGCTCTTCGCGGTCTGTTATATGCTCTCATACCAGGAAGCTACGTTGTCGACTACTTTCCCTTGTTGAAGCGTGTTCCTTGCGAGTTTGCGTTCTGATTTCCATTACTATTTCATTATTGATCTCATACAGCGTGGCTACCATTTGTCAAGTTCAAACAGGAAGCGGCTATCGCAGCGCGCGACGCCATTGCTTTGAGGGATGACCCTTTCAACGAGCTTCTTAAGTCTATTGTTCGTCGTCTCTTTTTACTATCAAATTGGTTTATTGACATGCGGGCGTTGTGTAGGATGCTGGGACTGCGGCACCCTCATTCGTTTCTGCCAATATCGAGAAGATCAGACAATCGCCCTCGGGCTTTGAGTCCAACATGGTGGAGGTCGTTCGAAACTGCGCAGGCGTCGCGTTTGCTGCTGGCGCGGATACCGTATGTCTAGCGCTTGTCGTCGGTCGCAAATGCTCACCCATTCCCGTAGACTGTTGCTGTTATTCTAAGTGCTATAGTAGCGCTAGTACACCATCCCGAGGTTCAAGCCAAGGCACACGCAGAGCTAGATGAGGTCGTTGGGAGGAATAGAGTTCCAGATTTCGATGATCAGTCGCGGCTACCTTATATCGAAGCAGTACTGTTAGAGGCGATGAGATGGCGGCCGGTGACGCCTCTAGGTACGATTCCGCTGTCATGGAGGAAATTAACTCAAATTTCTTGCTATTCAGCTATCGCACATGCTGCTGTATCCGATGACATCTACGAAGGGTACTTCATCCCCAAGGGTATGTACTCCCTCGTTTCTTCAAATCTATCTCTGAAAAGTGTATGTAGGATCGACCGTCTTCGGAAACGCGTGGGCGATCTTGCACGACGAAGCTACTTACCCAGACGCGGAGTCCTTCAATCCGGAGCGCTTCATGGGAGACAAGCCACAGCCCAACCCGACCAATCTAGGCGCGTTTGGGTTTGGTAGGCGGATCTGTCCTGGCAGATACTTGGCTTTGAACACGACGTTCATCGGGTTGGCGGGACTACTATGGGCGTTCGATATACGCCCCATTGGTAAAGAAGAGGCAGATGGAATGGAGGTGCTTCCGGATGTGACGGCTTATTGTGATGGTGTTGTTTCGTGAGTACTATTATTTTGTTTGTGCGGCTAGTGCTTATGAGTATGTTGTGTAGACATCCGCTGCCGTTCAAATGCAGGATTACTCCGAGATTCTCGGAGGTACCTGGTATAGTCAATTCCTTGTGAAGAATATGTATGACTGTCGCACTTCGCTGCTATATCACGCAGTTTATTTGATTATGTATGTCATTTCTGACACGAGTTGTATTCTCATGGAGTTGAAGTTTATTAAGCTAATCTCTAACAAGCTACTTAATCGTCCTGGAAACATCATGTTCGGTGAGTCCATTTCTTCAGGGGAAGGATACGAGCTCACCAATTGATAGAGCGAACCTGTTAGTGGATTTGCGTCAATTTTAAGGCTAAGGAAGAGGAACTTTGACACAAGGTCTGCGTGAGGCGAATCCGGGTCCACTTCAAAATGTCTACAGTTCGACTTATGAGTACACTGAACTCGGCAGATACGAATCGACTCACATAAGATTATGGGTCTCTGTGCCCAAGGAGCTGCAATTCGAATTACCGTCAGCTTCAGCGGAGGGGATATCGAGCAATCATACTACGCACTTGACATCAACACCGTGTATCTCGATATACGCGAATTTGTCCTCTCCCACGTACTGGACAGCGGCGCGTCCGTCGGCGTAGAACGCTGCGTTGCTGCCGAGGAGACCGAACTCGCCTCCGAGACCAGGGATGACTTCCGCAACGAGGTTGTTGGTCCCGGGTTCGGTGAAGTTTCCTCTTAACGCCGAGTACGCGTTAGCTCTCTCGAGTAGAAGGGATGGGGCTGGACGCTCACCCTTGCCAGGCAACTATACTGCGCTCTCCAAAGGGACCGATGATGCGTCCTCTGGTTACGTCGGCCAAGAGCTGCACGTCGTAGAGCTTGGTGAACGTGGGGTCCTTTAGTTGTGCGCTTGCGACGGAGACGAGCGTGAACGCGAAGAGCAGGAGTTGGGAGAGCATCTTCTCGCAATTGGGGAGGAGGTAGTTGGGGAAGGAGTCGCCTTTTGTACCAAGGCGGCGATGCCTAAGGCATTTTGAGGACCGCCGCTTGGCGTTTCATTTTGCTTGTTATGACGAGCGGAGTACGCACTCGCTCATTCCTAGTATTGCAAGTAACCCGAGGCCCAGTCACGAGCAGCGCCTTTCCGGCGAGTGCAGCCCGTTTCAAGTATTTGACGAAATATGAAGCGCCACTTGCGTGATGCAAAAGTTGATTAGTGAACACTTCAGCGTGTTGAGTATGATACACCTTAAATCGAGCGCCTACTATCTAGCTTCTCAACCGTTGACTACGACAAATGAGTAGAGTTTACTTCAAAGCTGAGCGCATTTCAATGGCGCGCAACGGCGATATTGACGACGGTGATTCCCTCGATAATTGAAAAGTTCATTTAGCGGCGGGAGCTCCATCGAAATGATGCTAGATTCAATACAGTAACTCTACAGTACGTGCCTGACCGAGCAACTCACGTTTGTGAAGATGTGAGAAATCAAGGAGGGATTTGGAAATGAGATTTACAGAACTCAATCAAAAGATTTACAGCGCCACTGATGTGTACTCGAGTCTGGTGTCAGTGCGATCGGATTCGGTCCTCGGGGACAGACCTACCATGAGTTCGGTACTCCTTGTCGGCCTGCGCTTGTGGCGCAAAAAACCAATATTGTGCCATAATAATGAGTCAACCCAGGCTCGAACTGAGGACCTTCTGTGCATACATTCGCGCTCATACAAGATGTAAGACAGATGCGATAACCAACTACGCCATTGACCCTGTGATCGGGAGGAATATGTGGCGCAACCGGCCCGAGATCCATCTTCCCTTTGAAGACACGAGTGTAGGAATGTGCCAGTGGAGAGATCGATTTCAGCGATGGGGAGAGCAGTGACGACAGTGTCATGCGGTGTATGGCACTGTGAGGAAGTGTGGCGCGATCGTATGATATAGAGGAATCATATCAAGCGAATACGTACCCGGCTCGAGTCCTTAGCTAACCATTCCTTTCTCCCTTCCATCCTGCCTGCGGACTCGCAAAGTATTTCTTGTCATGCCGGCTTAATCAACCACTGCTAAATAAAACTATCATTGGCCATTAAACCAAACAGTGCCTTAGACGTTGTATGATAACGCAAATGACATACTGAGTACTCCAGGACCTATTGTTACAATCGCACTAACACGGTGAAAACCTAATAGGCTACATACATAACCTCGCTACCTCACATCATTTACCAAAACTTGCCAAACACCCACCCAAACGCCTTCTCATGCACATAGAAGATACCCTGAATCAAGTAACTCACAAGGGTGTCCGACACCGCCTTGTCCTGCATGCCGTTAATCCCAATCTCTTGCGTGTCACCATTCACCCCAATAACGAAAAGCGCATCCTCAGGCTGGCCGATGATCGTAGCAGCGATCTTGGACACCACGCGAAGCGGCGTCGCGCTCCCGACCTGGTACACAACGGCGGCATAGTCTGGGCGCTCGATGAGCCCCCACTCGGTGGTCTCGACGATGAAGCGTCCCGAGCGCGCAGGCTCCTCGCGTGGATCCACAGGGCCCAGCTGATCCAACTTTGTCGCCCAGACATCCGGGTCGTTCGGGTCGACGGTTGGAGGCGGGTCAGAGTCCTCGGGCTTCAAAGGCGGGTGTACGACCGTGTCGTCCGCCGGGTCGGTTGTGACCTCGGAGTCTGAGTCGCCAATCCTGGCAGTCGGCGTGCCAGTGAGCGTCCAGAGAATCTCAAGACGAGCACCGAGACTGTTGCTATAAAATGGAATCAGCATCGAATAACCAAATAGATATGGCGCAAAGGTACCTTGGGAACGCATGGGCGCCGTACATCTTGACTTCGCCGACGTAGCCTTCATTGACGCTTGGGTCAATGGTAAAAGGAGCAAACTAGGGAGTATAGTATTAGATGACAGACGAAGAGCAGCAAATCAATCCTTACACGCTCACTCCCGGCGCTGTCGTATAACGTCGCACGCCATTCCTTGGGTGGGTCGGGCGGCAAGAGATTGAGCGCGGTGACCGTCATGGTCAGTCCCTTCGGGATGCCCGTGACGTAGAGCTGTTGTTTAACGGTGCCAACCATGTTAAGATGCAAGGGTGGAAGATGACGATTGCAGAAGCCTCAGGCGCACTCTTTATACATGCTGGGAAATCCAATATTGTTGAGCAAAGCGTGTCTATTTTGGAAAGAAGTTGGTTAGTAAGACTCCCAACTCACGTTCCCCTTCACGGCCCACGATGCTATGTTAGGTGGCGCCTTCCGGTGGATGTTGGTGCGACACCTTCCATTCATCATGTATTGTTCCTGGCGGGGAGTTAGAACGTATCGACCTGACATCTCACCGGGCATATGATTCCCTATTGGCTTTCCTGTGAAAGGATAAGCGAACTTGAGAGAACATCATAGTCACCGTGTTTCATTCACCGCCCCCAAGCCGTTGCCTGCGAGTCATATTGAAACGATAATCTACAAGAGTCGCCCAGAGCAATAGTTATCATGTCCCAACGCATGCCTGAGTGGAACCGAAACCTCCGCGTCATTACTCAGCGACGAACTGGACAGTGGAGGCAAGATAGTTGAGCCGACCATGTCGCAAAGTAACTTTTCAACCGGATGCATCGGAAAATGGATGTCCGATGTTGAAGCAGGTACAGTCTCGCAATTCGTCCTGCATGGGAAACATAAGAAAGAGATTATAGACGTCATGTTAGTTCTGAATTTACTCACATCGTCTAAAGGAAGCGTCCGGTATGTCCAATATGCGTCTGGGCGACGAGTCCGACAAAGACTACGATTTGGCATGGCCATGTTCGAGTTCCTCCAAGTTACGAACTGCAAGAAATAAGGCTGGCACCAGGTCCATGACGAAAGAGTACCGGGACGAGAACTTGCGGCGCCACAATAAACAAGTTCAAAACCTAGACTGACAGGGAGGACTCAGGGATAGCTGAGCATGTCATTCTCCGCTAACAGGGAACCCGTAGAGACTTAACTGCGACAGAAGCGCGATTGTCTGTAAACTAAGAAAGGACTCGCTCGAGGGAGGCTTGAGGGAGGCGGAAAAGAAATACTGGACACGTGGCCAAACAACCGATCGACGATCGACGATCATTGATCCTCGGAGTCTCGGATCTCGGATAGTTGGCGAAAAACTTAAAAGTGTTCCAGCTTAGAACTCCCTATATGTCATTCCCTCTAGCCGACTTGAACGACTGACCTCGTCATAGCGCACATATGGAACAGTGTTCCAATCTGATGAGCCTGTCGGACGAGGTAGCCAGAGAGCCAACCGCCACACGCGGCGGCCGCGATATGATTGATGTTCGTACTAGGGTAAGTGGTACA